>JAPFFP010041937.1:0-14671 GCA_026153255.1 Solanum medicagineum | reverse complement strand
AATTCCCAAATGAACCAGTCCTAGAGTGGAAGGGTGATTATGTTGCACCTAAGAGTAAGTTTATTTCCTACCTTTGTGCCAGAAATCTAATCTCTAGAGATTGTATCTATCACCTCGTGCGAGTTAATTATGATAATGTTGAGCCTCCTACTATAGGGTCAGTCCTGATTATGAGTGAGTTTCCTGAAATGTTTACTGAGGATCTACCTGGAGTCCCTCCTGATAGGGAGATTGACTTCGGGATTGATGTTCTCCCCGATACTCAGCCTATCTCAATTCCACCTTATACGATAGACCCTACTTAGTTGAAAGAGTTGAAAGAGCAATTGAGAGATATGTTAGAGAAAGGCTTTACCAGGCCGAGTATTTCTCTTTGGTGTGCTCCTATCCTATTCGTGCGAAAGAAAGATGGGTCTCTCATAATGTCTATTGATTATGGGCAACTGAACAAGGTCACAATAAAGAATAAGTATCCTCTCCCCAGGATAAATGATCATTTGGACCAACTTTTGGGGTGCCTCTTGCTTCTTAAAGATAGACCTCAGATCTGGTTACCATCAGTTGAAGGTAAGGGAATGTGACATCCCCAAGATAGCCTTTAGGACTAGATATGGTCATTTTGAGTTCTTGATCATGTCTTTTGGGTTAACTAATGCACCTACAGCCTTCATGGATTTGATGAACAGAGTGTTCAGACAATACCTTGATATGTTTGTGATTGTGTTCATCGACGATATTTTGATATATTCGAGAGATGAGGAGGAGCATGCCAATCACCTCAGAATTATCCTCCAGGCTCGTAAACACCATAAGTTATATGCAAAGTCTTCGAAGTGTGAATTTTAGCTTAGGTCGGTAGCTTTCCTAGGCCTAGGTGATGGTATACGAGTAGACGCCCAAAAGATTGAAGCGGTTAAGAACTAGCCCAAACCGAACTCTCCAACTGAGTTTCTTGGGGTTGGTAGGCTATTGCTGCAGATTTTTGAGGGATTTTCTTCGCTATCTTCACCATTGACTAAGTTGACTCAAAAGAACGTCAAGTTTTAATAGTCCGATGAATATGAGAAGAGCTTCTAGGAGTTGAAAATGATATTGACTAGGAGAAACTCTCAGATAGGTCCCATAGTGATAGTACTTTGAGTTGATTTGATGTAACACCCCATATTTTTAAATGTACTAATGCTATGGGAATAAATCATATTATGGTTTGGTCAACTCAGCATCAATTCTTAAAAGTTCTTGATTCTTGTGTTAGCGGGCGATATGGGTGTCTAACGCTTAAGAGGGTCTTGTCTATATGTGCTTTATGTCAAATTGATGATATAACAACCCTAAAGAAAGTTGGAGAATCAAGGTGTTTGTATGAATTAATAATCTAGTGGGTGAGTTACCTACTTTCTTAGCTTGAATGTGCTAGCTAAACGGAGACGAGGTTCGACGTTAAATTTGTCCAAGTACGATTATGAATAAAGTTTATGTTAATGTTGTAACTTTAGCTTATATTTTTACATCATAAGTGGACTTAGTTTTCAGTTTGAGAAGCATAGAAAATGGGACCAAGCCCATCCCAATTCATTGGTAATTTTTGGCCCAAAGTAACTAAAGGGAAATGAGAAGAATGGGCAACAAAAGGCCCATCAGATTTGGAACCAAATTAGGCTCAATTTTGAAGTCCAAGTTGCTGCATAACCAGCCTTATTATTTGTGGTATTAGTTGGTCTTATATGATCAAAATGCCCAAGGAAAATTGGTCCAAATGAGGCCCTTTTAGAGGGGATTATAAGCAGCAAAATTCAGTCTCATTTTTACACTTAGAAAAATTTCATCTTTCCCCATCTTCTCTCTACTCGTTTCTTAACCTACCAAAGCAGCAGCCTAAGGAGATTTTAGGGTTCATGAGGAGGCTCTAAACTTTGAGGATCAAGGTGAGTAACTATATTTGTGTATTTAGTATGATTCCTCCATAGAAATCAAGAAGTATATGTTGATATGTTTGCTGGAAAATTCTGGACAGCTTGTGTCCAGAAAATTGTTGCACTCTTTTCTTTTGTTTTAGTGATCTGTAAATGGTGTGTGGGCTGTATTATGAAGAGAATTTGATGTTGTTAACATTGTTTGAGTTATATATGTATATATAAGGTTGCTTCCTAGATTTTGGTTGGCTTTAACAAATGAGTTTTATTGTGTTATCTTAAGTATGATGTTGGTTGGACGTTGTGGGCTATTGGATTTAAAGCTATTGGCTCATGTCTTTAGTGACTTCTTGGGTGATGTTATAAGATTTTATTATCACTGTTGGTATGTGTAAATGTTGTTGGATTTTGGTTAGAGTTGGAAAAGGTTTGGAATATCGACGTCGAAATGTAGCGAAGGTGGGAGTAATGTTATGCTGTCCATTTGTAAGTTGTGTAGAATTGTAGTATGTTATTCCACGACTTACCACTGATATGGGACTATTATTGGACTATATTAACACTGGTTTTATGTGGAAAAATCATTGAAAATAATTTTGGTAAAGTTAATGCAGTTCCGAGATGGTTGACGTCGAAGTGTGGTGAAAGGATATGTCGTTGTGCCGCTTGTTTGTATGTTGTGAGGAATTGTTGTGTGTTGTGTTTTGTGGGCTGTTGTGGGACTACTATGATACTGAAAATAATATGTACATGGCATGTACATAAGAATGGTTGTTAGAAAGTACATTTATAAGCGAAAAGGTTGAAGAAATGTCTTTGCGTCACTAATTGAAAGCTTGCAGTCCGGGTGATTGTTTTTATGATATTGGACTGCCTAGAAGTGTTTTGTTGCTGCTAATACTAGTTTTATTGCCTAATATGGTGTAGATGAATATTTGAGAGAAAGGCAGCCACTCCAAGTTAGTAACGAGGTCATACAATGAGGTATGTAAGGCTACTTGATTTCGTATCACTTGGCATGAAACATAGACCCTTTGGTAAGTAAAGGAGTTTATCTACTCCAACATGATAATCAGCCATGCCTCCACAATTTCACATGTTCATATGTTCCATATATGTAGTTACATCGAAATCTACATACACACTTGGACACCCAGCTACATGAATTCTTGTTACTAAATAAAGTTCACAAGATGTTTCATTTCATATGCATTCCATGGGTTATATAACCTACTCTCTTCATTGCCAGAACGTCTTATATGATATTTTTTTCTACATGTTCTATATTATATATACATCCATAAAGTTTCAATAATATGACCACAAAAAGAATCATCTCAAAGGTAATTGAAAGATAAAGCATATGTGTATATTGATGGGTGGTACCCCGAGGGGTGGAAGAATCACCTAGCCAGGACCGATCCTATCATGGCTGGTACCCCGAGGGGTTAAGGAAGAACCTAGCCAGGGGCGATCCTGATACAGTTATACCACTGATCAGTTGGTTACTTACAGTACATGATGTGCACAGATTATATAGTAAAGTTAAAGCAATATAAAGAACATAAAGTATACGATTCCAAAGTATATCCAAAGGTGGTCACTTATTCCACATCAGTGCAGGATTTTATTTGAGTTGTTATTTCATATACAGTATTTGCTTCTTTACATATTCAGTACACTATCTCGTACTGAGTCCCTTGCGGGGGACCTGCATTTCATGCTGCAGGTACAGGTGCTAGTAGATCCCCCAGTAGGAGTACAAGATATTCAGCTACTGTCACCAAGCTCCAGGTTGCTTTGGGGCTTTGTATATGTCTAGAGCTTATGTTTATCTTTTACAGTTATATGAGGCGGGGCCTGTCCCGACCCTTATTTGATACTTCCCGTTATTTAGAGGCTTTGTAGACTATGTAAATTAAAGTATAGTCATGTATCGTACTTTAGTCAGCGTGGCCCCAACGGCCTAGTCATATGCATTTTCTTTTGGTTTATTATCACTGTTTATCTGCTTTAAGGTATGTTAAAGGTGGAAATCCCTTATATTATGTATAGAAAGAGCATAGTTACAGGTTGGTTCTTCCGAGCCTCATCGTCAACGGGTGTCGGTCCGCCCTAACGGGACTTGGGGCGTGACATTTGATTAGATGAGGTTGGATTAATATAGATTGGTCATTATCTACTCTTATTCTTGCTTTAGATAAACATTTGGTATTCTGATTGAGTATCCTCTAAGTTGATGTTATTATGTATTATTCTGCCTATATATTTGTTTCATTCAGCCATTTTACATACACATACATTTCACGTATTGACGTCCATTTGGACTTCATCATTTCATGATGCCGAGACAGGTACTAGAGATCGTCAACAGGCGCTCCATTGAAGATCTATTTCGCACATCAGTTGATTCATAAGTCCTCCTTGACTTCCGAGGATACACATGATTTGTTTCATCTAGCTTTCTAGAGTTGGGCTTGAGTTAGCTTCATTTTGATTTGAGGTAGCCATGGGTCTTTCATTGGCACCAATTGATTGTGATAGAGGCTTCATAGACTAGAGTCTGATTTGTTATCAGTTGAATATTTGTACTGGCTAGTTTCATTCTTACTAGTCTTATTGAGTTGAATTGATTTTATATATATTGAGACTTGTCCACCCATGTATTATCTTTAGTATTACGTTGATTGGCTAGTGATGTTGCATGAATAGATGTGATGAGGCCAAGTGGTTTGCTTGGGGACTAGCAATAGTCTCTGGGTGCTAGCCATGTCCAAGATACCCTCGCAAGGCATGACAAATCATGTGAAAAATTGAGTAAATAGCGATCCTATTGATTAATTAAGATGAAATCTTATATTTTGAGATAATTTGGAATATCATTACGATGATATAATACTTGAAATAGTTCTTGGTTAATGTTGTAACTAATTGATGATGAGTATGATTAGTATGGGAGTTATGAACCCATTTGGGATACTTATGGAGTTTGTTTCATTGATATATGGTTATTTGTGATTGGGGATGAGATGAGACATGGTATTGCCGTATAATTTTAATACTCCATCGTTGCATTGGTATGCACCTTATATGACTAGTTGCGTTGGCATACACCATCTTATATTGGCTAGTTGCATTGGTATGCACGGATTCTTATATTAGATTATTGCATTAGTATGCACCATCTTATTGATTAGTTGCATTGTGTGCATAGATTCTTATGCTCCATTGTTGCATTGTTATGCACATATCTTATACTGGACTGGGTGCGTTGGTATTCATGGATCTTATTTTTGTTGGGATGCATTGATATGCACATATATTATATATGAATGATTACATTAGTATGCACACATTTGATACATGATTAGATGCATTATTATGCATATTTATCACTACATGTACATCATTTGAGATAGTAGTTATGGCTTATGATGCCTCAAGATACTTCTGATTATGGCTTGCGATGCCTTCTTATATATATATCTCAATACATAGCTTGCAACTCCCCTGGGTTCTATCTTGTAGCTTCAGATTGATAGATGTGTAGATTGGCCCCGCAATGGTCGTGGTTTCACCTCATATATAGCCCGCGATGCCATTGCATTCATGCATTGCAATATATTATATCATTGGATTGGTTTACCATCTATAATTGCCATTATTTATGACTTTATTATATTGTGTACTAACTATTTTGATGCAGGTGATAGAACTCTTTGTTATTACATACTAGTTCGATTTCTCTTGTTCAATCGATTGAATCTATAGGGTACATTTTGGTATACTCACCCTTATTTTGTTTCCTCCTTGCAGATCAAGCACATTTTCCTCCTTGCAGATCAAGCACATGGACCACTACAAGGTAGTTGATCACTCTTTCAAACTTTACTACTTTCATCCTGATCTTACCGGTGAGGCTCAGACTTCGGAGTCATCATGTATCTTTGGAATGCTCTTTTTATATCATTCTATTTTAGACTATGTATTTTATACCAGAAAATTCTTTATTTGCTTTTGGGACAATTGTATTTTACCTTCCACACTATTTAGATGCTCTTATACGCATGACTCTAGGTTTTGGGAGATTTCTTTGATCTTATGAGTTGTTTCTGTATTATTTATCTTTCTCTAGTTTGCGATCTGTTTTGGATCATGACAAGTTTTGTATCAGAGCTCTAAATTTGTTAGGCTGATGTGTCAAGGAACAGGGTGTCTAGTAGAGTCTCAGATCAGTATATTTTAGAGATGTCCACACCCATCTTTGAGAGCTACGAGATACTTGTTAGGAAAACTTTTCACATCTTGTTTTCATTCGTGCTTTTCTTTGTACTACCTATTTTGAAAGTGTCTAATCGACTCTTTTTGCGTAGATGCCAACTACCAGATCTCGTTAATCAGTGCGAGAGCCTGAGGTAGGTGATGTGGCTCTCACCCGAGGTCGAGGTAGAGTTCGGGGTAGGACCAGGGGTAGAGGATATGTTAGAGGGGAAGCTCCACTTCGAGGGCAGACTAGATCGGCTTCTCCAGAGCCTGTTTATGATCAAGAGGGGCTTATGGATCCTATTCCACTTCCCTCAGCGCTAGAGACTACACCCTCAATTTAAGAGTTATTGATGAGGTCATTGGCTAGATTGGAGGGAGCTCCTCTAGCCCCACATACTGTAGAGATGCCGATTTCTACCATACTGTTTGGTCCTTCTAGTGCTCCCTTGGAGTCGGCTATAATTCATATGGGTCTTTCTACAGCTCCAACAGACCCTCCTACGATTGTTATTACTCCATTTCAAGCATCCAGACCAAGTTCGGTTACTTAGTTTCAAAGTTTGCATGTTGCTCTATCTATTGCACCTTCTTTGTTTGTAGTGCTACAGTCTTCTGCTAGCCCAGCCATGTCTATAGTAGGACAGAGTAGTTTTGAGAGGTTTGTATGGTTGGCTCCACTGCAATTTGGTGGCACTCCTGGAGATATAGCGTATGACTGTCTGTCAAAGTGCCAGGAGTGGTTATGTAATTTGTCTATTCTGGAGTCGCATGGAGTTACCTACACTTCGTATCAGTTAACCGGCCTTGCCAAGGAGTGGTGGAGGTCAGTGGTAGCGTGTCAACCTATTGAATCTCCAGCTATGACCTGGGGACAGTTCACTGAGATATTTTTGGAAAGATTTGTACCCTAAAATCTCCGAGACAACCACCGAAATAAGTTTGATAGGCTACAACAGGAACTATGTTTGTTTGTAACTATGAGGCTAGATTTCACGCTTTATCCAGATATGCCTTGTCTAGCATTCCTACTGAGTTCAAGAGGATTCGATGGGTTGCCAAGGGCTTGGCACGGTATCTTCAGGTGGCTACGACTTCCTTGGTATTACCTTGGGGTACTTTCCAGAGTGTTGTGGATCGCGCTAGTATGATAGAGCGTATCAGGTAGGATAGACAGGGTGGTGAGAAGAGGTTCCGTTGACATGGATAGTTTAGTGTACACCCACCACAGGACCGAGAGATTTAGAGGCAAGGCCGAGCAGTTTATACAGCTCTTCCAGCATCTGATAGTGTTGATAGGTCCAAATCCGCTTAGGTAGGTAGTGCTCCTAGGCATGGTGGCTTTTAGGGAAGACATCTCAGAGATAGGAGACCAGGTCTTGTTATCATTTTGATGAGATTTGGCACTTGGGTCATCGTAGTCCTCACTATCTATGTCCAGACTTCATGTTCTCAGCCAACTCATCCAGCTCTAGCACTGATACTTAAAGAGACTCTTAATCTATGATAGGTGGTGCTAGAAGAGGTCATGGTATAGGTGAGAGGTGGTGCTCGTGGTAGTCCACAGGCTGGTAGTAGTCGTGGAGTTTGCTATGATGCTCCGGATAGAGCTGAGGCAGAGGCCTCTAATGCAGTTATCACATATATGGTCCTAGTGTATCATTGTTCGGCTTCAGTTTTATTTGATACAGGATCTAATTATTCATATGTATCGACCTATTTTGCTTCTAATATTGATATTATATGTGAGCCGCTTGCTGAGCCTATTTATGTTTCCACTCCGATAAATCATTTTCTAGTGGTGAATTAGGTTTATCGGGGTTGAATTGTGACTTTTATGGGGAGGTATATTATTGTTGATTTGATATTGTTGGATATGGTTGATTTAAATGTGATTTTGGGTATGGATTGGTTGTCGCCTTTTCATGCTAACTCTTGAAGGTCATGCAAAAATTGTGACCCTATCTTGCCTTGACTTGCCTCAATTGATGTGGACTGGAGCACCTAGCTCCTATCCTAAGGGTGTTATTTCTTATATGCATGCTTTCGGCCGATGGGCAACGGGTGTTTGGCATATTTAGCTCATGTTTGGGTTGTTCTCACAAGCCTACATCATTGGAGACTACCAGGGTCACTAGAGAGTTTATGGATGTATTTTTGACAGATTTGCCTAGTGTTCCTTCGGATTGTGATATTGACTTCGCTATTGATATGGCTAAATTGAAAGAGTTGAAGGAAAAGTTTGAAGATTTTTTAAAGAAAGGCTTTATCCATCTGAGTGTATATATCCCTCGGTTGCTCCCTTATTATTTGTAAAGAAGAAGGATGGAACTATGCATATGTGTATTGACTATTGTCAGCTTAACAAACTGACCAGCAAGAACAAATATCCCTTGCCTTATATTGATGACCTTTTCTACCAGTTGCAGGGTGCCTCATGTTCTCGGAGAGTTACTTGAGGTTCGGTTACCATCAGTTGAGAGTTCAGGAGTCTGATATCCCAAAGACAGCCTTCAAGATCTGTGAAGCTTCACTGTTCCCTGGATTGGCTTTGGGCCTGGAATATCTAATGTTTTTTCACCCGAAGAACTTATTGGATTGTTATAGGCATTATGAGTTCGTGGTTATGTCATTTGGGTTAACTAATGCCCTAGCTGCTTTTATGGAGTTGATGAACCGAGTGTTCAGGCCCTATTTAGACATCTTAGTGATTGTGTTCATAGATGATATTTTGCTTTATTCCAAGAGTAAGGCAGATCATGTTCAGTACTTGAGGAATGTACTTCAAAGATTGAGGGAAGAGAAGTTGTATGCTAAGTTCTCAAAGTGTGAATTTTGGCTCGAGTTCGTTGCATTTGTTGGCCATGTTATGTCAAAAGAGGGTATTATGGTCGATCCGGCTAACGTAGCAACTATTCGTGAGTGGTATTAACCTAATTTGGTGACTGAGATTTGGAGTTTCCTTGGTTTAGTAGGGTATTATCCGCTTTTTGTTCAGGGTTTCTCATCTATAGCAGCCTTATTGACCAGATTGACTCAAAAGGTTGTAGCATTCCAGTGGTCGGATGATTGTGAGTTGAGCTTCCAAAAGCTCAAAGATTTGTTGACTTCAGCACCTATTCTTGCTTTATCCGAGGAGGGAGTTCCATTTGTAGTATATTGTGATGTTTTTGGCATGGGTTTGGGTGGTGTATTGATGCAAATGGGTAGAGGATAGCTCTACGCTTCTAGACAGCTGAAGGTACATGAGAAGAACTACCCTACCCATGACTTGAGTTGGTTGCAATTGTGTTTGTGTTGAGATTGGTGGGGACATTATCTTTATAGGGTGCATTGTGAGATATTTACCAATCATTGGAGTCTCAAATACATCTTTACTCAGCCTAATCTGAACATGAGACAGTCTAGGTGGTTGGAGTTGCTTAAGGACTATGATATCTCTATTCTCTATCCCCACCGAGAAGGCCGATGTGGTGGCAAAAGTCTACTAGTATGAGGAGTTTGGAATTCTTGAGGGTTGAGGAGAGGCCCTTAGCTCTAGAGGTTCAGTCACTTGCTAGGCCGATGGTCCATTTGGACATTTCTCCTCCTCAAAGTATTATGGCATTTGTTGAGCCTAGATCTTCTTTGCTTGATCAGATATGTGCTCACTAGTTCGAGGATCCCATATTATACATGATTCGTGATAAAGTGTTGAGAGGTAAAGACAAGGTGGCTATTATTGATATTGATGGTGTATTGAGGGTTAATGGTAGAGTTTGTGGTCCTAAAGTTGGGGATTGGATGAGATTGATATTAGATGAGGCCCATCGTGCATCTTAAACAACATTATTTGTGGTTTGGCATGAGTAAAAAGACATAGCTGAGTTTGTGGCCAAGTGCTTGATTTGCTAACAGGTGAAGTATGAGCATCAAAAGCCCGATGGATCGATGCAAAGGATACCCATTCCTGAGTGGAAGTGGGACAGAGTCACTATGGATTTTGTCATAGGTTTGCCCATTGCCTTGGGCAAGTTTGATTCAGTTTGGGTGGTCATTGATCGATTGACTAAGTTGGCACACTTTATACTAGTGAAGACTAGCTACCGTAGGCAGAGCAGTTGGCTAGATTGTATATTCGAGACATCTTCAGATTGCATAGTGTGCTAGTGTCTATAGTATTAGACAGAAGACCTATGTTTACTTCTCACTTTTGGCAGGCCTTATAGTGTGGTTTGGGTACTAGGGTGGATTTGAGTTCTGCTTTTCAACCCCAGACAGATAGTCAGTCAGAGCGCACCATTTAGGTGTTGGAGAACATGTTTAGGGCTTGTCATGATTTTGGGGCCTGATAGGACCGGTACGTGCCATTGGCAGTGTTTGCATATAACAATAGTTACCATTCCAACATCAGATGGCACCGGTTGAGGCCTTGTATGGCCGGATATAGATCACCCATTGGATGCTTTGATTCACGTTCTGTCAAGGTTTTGGGTGTTGGTTTGCTTTAGGATGCCATGGACCGGGTCTGATTGATTCAGAGGCAACTTTTGACAGCCCAGAGTCGCCAAAATAGTTATGCTAATAATACGATTAAGGCTCTTGAGTTCTCAGTTTGGCTAATGGTTTCATCCATGAAGAATGTGATGAGATTCGACAAGAGGAGCAAGCTTAGTCCCAGCTTTATTAGCCCATTTGAGATTTTGAGTAGAGTTGGTGAGGTAGACTATGAGTTAGCTTTGCCACCGAGACTATCTTCTATTCATCCTATTTTCCTTGTTTCTATGCTCCATCGGTATATTCCAGATGAGTCCCATATGAGTTCTTATAACTTGGTTGATTGGGTCCATATTTGTCCTTTGAAGAGGAACCTATAGCTATATTGGACAGGCAGGTCCAAAGATTAAGATCCAAAGATATACCTTCTGTGAATGTTCAGTGGCAACACCCTTTTTTTGATAAGGCCACTTGGGATTTAGAGCCTGACATGCGAGCAAGATATCCCAGTCATTTTGAGGCTTCAGGTATTCTTTTTTTCCTTATGTTCAAGGACGAATATTCTTTTTAGTGGTGAAAGATGTAATAACCTGGTTGGTCATTTTTGGCTTTATCTGTAAAAATTACTATTTACCCATTAAATTGCTTTGAGCCTACTTTGAATTATTTCTGGTTGGAACTAAAATCATGAGTTTTAAAAGTTGAAATATGAATTTTTGTCTTTTTGAAAGCTTAAATTATTGAAAAAGTGAGTTTTTTTGTATCATTTTGAGTTTCAGAGGTCAGATAGGGGATCCATTGATTCCATTAGCTCCGGAATGTCGAAAGTGAACTAGAGGAAGTTATAGAACTGAATTTAGAGTTAAAATGAGGTTTTCAGGCCCAAAGTTGTGATTTTAGTCATTTTCGAAACCAAAGTTTGACTTTGGTCGACATTTGAGTTCCGAAACTCAGAGTCAAAATTCTGGCAGTTCCAATAATTTTCGATGGTGAAATTAAGGCTAAAAATGGTCTAGTCATAATTTTGGAGTTTTCGAGGGTAGTTTTGGTATTCGAATTTTGAAACTAGTTTTATTGGCTTCCATTGGTAGATGTGTTGATGATTCTGTTGAGTCTAGATTGTCATTTTTGGTATGGATACATATAAAGTTTGTGAAACTCTGAGTTTTGATAAGTTTCGGAGGTCCGTTTTGAGTTTTGGCATTGGTTAGTGTGAAGGGTATTTAGTGCAATCCAAATTGTACGTCGCCTTCGCGGAGGTATGGCACTTTTGTGCTCCACGATCACAGACATGGTTTCACCTTCGCGGAGTACATTTTTGCTGTGTCATTTTTAAAGGCGTAAGCCCCACGCCCCCCCCCCCCCAATTTTCACTCAATTTTTAATATTTCAAGCTTTGAGGGACGATTTTTCACAAGAGTTTTCAGAGAAATCTTTTGGGTAAGTGTTTCTAATATAATTTTGATTAATTTCCATTTTTTTTGTTGATTTTGACTTGAATTTCATGATTTTTTATGTCTAAATTGGAGACTTTTAGTCTATGATTTTGAAACTTTAAATGATGATTTCTCCATTGATTTGAACTCGATTTTAGTAGAATTTTTTGCCACGAACTTCATCTTTTGTGTAGAATCCAATTTGTAAGCTAATGTTCAGATTCGAGACTTTCGAGATTTAGACCTAATTTTGACCATTTTGCCCCTAAGCCTAAAATATGCCAATATGGGTATCAAAATGCTCCTCTTGATGTGTAGTATCCTTTTTTGATAGTGTTTGATCGATCTGTGGATTATTTTGAGGCTTGAGTTAATTACAACTTGTTTGAGTGTAGTTTTGACATCGAGGTAGGTTTGGCTAACTTTTTTGGGACTAGATTTGAGTTATTGAGCATGATTGTCTGATAATTGTGAGATGTGGATTGAATTATGATCTAATATCATGATATGATTGAATTTGATGGCAAAATGAGGTTGGTTATGCTAAAAATTGAGTAAATAGTGATCCTATTGATTAATTGAGATGAAATCTTGTTTGATATAATTTTGGGGTATCATTATGATGACATGAGACTTGAAATAGTTCTTGGTTAATGTTGTGACTAATTGATGAT
The DNA here is from genome assembly GCA_026153255.1 of Solanum medicagineum. Lineage (NCBI taxonomy): Eukaryota > Viridiplantae > Streptophyta > Magnoliopsida > Solanales > Solanaceae > Solanum > Solanum medicagineum. The sequence goes on along the minus strand of JAPFFP010041937.1, from coordinate 1,909 downwards.
GAGTATGATTAGTATAGGAGTTATGAGCCCATTTGGGATACTTATGGAGTTTGTTTCAATGACATATGGTTCTTTGTGATTGGGGATGGGATGAGACAAGGTATAGTCGTACAACGTTAATACTTCATCATTGCATTAGTATGTACCATCTTATATTGACTAGTTGCATTGGTATGCACCATCTTATTGGCTAGTTGCTTTGGTATGCACGGATTCTTATACTTCTTTATTGCATTGGTATGCACCATCTTATATTGGCTAGTTGCATTGGTATGTATAGATTCTTGTTCTCCATTGTTGCATTGTTATGCATATATTTTATATTGGACTGGATGCATTAGCATGCACGGATCTTATTTTTTGGGATGCATTGATATGTACACATGTTATATGTGACTAATTACATTGGTATGCACACATTTGATGTATGATTAGATGCATTGTTATGCATATTTATCACTACATGTACATCATTTGAGACAGTAATTATGGCCTGCGATGCCTTAAGATACTTCTTATTGTGACCTACAATGTCTTATTATATATAGCTGAGTACATGGCCTGCGACGCCCCCAGGTTCTATCTTATAGCTTCAGCTCGATAGATGTGTATATCGACCCCATGATGATCATGAATTTACCTCATATATGGCCCACAACGCCATTGTATTCATGCATTGCAATGCATTACATCATTGGATTGGTTTAATGTCTATAATTTCCATTATTTATTATTTTATATATTGTGTACTAACTCGTGTGATGCAGTTGATCACTTTTTCGGACTTTACTACTTCCATTCAAATCTTACCGGTGAGGCTCAGACTTCGAGTCACCCTGGATCTTTGGGACGCTCTTTTTATTTCCTTATCTTTCAGATTATGTATAAGACATTGCGAGACATTTCTGTATTTGCTTTTGGGACATTGTATTTTACCTTCCGCACTATTTAGATGCTCCTATGCTCATGACTCTAGGTTTTGGGAGATTACTTTTATCTTATGAGTTGTTTCCGCATCATTTATCTTTCTCTAGTTGCGATCTATTTTGGGTCATGACAGTTAAGAAGACTTAGACTTACTCCAAGAGTAAAATTTAATTCCAATGTTCAAACGAGTAGGGTGTTACATGAGATATTTTTCTAACTTGAACTTGTTAAAGTGTAACACCCCACACCTAACAATACTAGTATAATGCAAATGAAACATGACATAGTTTGGACAAATTGATGCTAAATTTTAAAAGTGCTTGAATCTCGTGTTAGTGGACTATATGTGCATCTAGCGCTTAAGAGGGTCGAGTGTGTACATGTTTTGTGTCAAATTGAGGAGATTACGGCCTTAAATGAAGTAAAATAATTGTGGTGCTTGTAGGACTTAGTAAGCAAGTAGGTGAGTCACCTGCTTGCTTAGCTTAAGTTGTTAGTTAAACGGAGACGAGGTTCGACGTCGAATTTGTCTAGGTTCGATTACGAATAAAGTCCGTGTTAAGAGTGTAACTTTGGCCCATGTTAGCATCATAAATGGGCACAATTTTCAGCCCAAGAAGTATAATAAAAAGGGCCCAAAAACAATGCAAAACACTTAACAATTTGGGCCCAAGCTAAGTGAACAAGAAATCTAAAAATTTGGCAGCCCAAGTCCATCAAGTTGGTGCTCCAAAAATGCCCAACTTTGAGGGCCAAGCTGGTGGGTAAGCTACTTGATAATGTGTGGCTTATGTTTTTCAAGAAGTCAAGAGAAGGTCGGCCTAATCCCTCTCTAAAAAGAGGCCTAAAGCAGCTCCCACAATTCACTATTATTTTGAACACAAAAGAAAATCAGCTTTGTCTCTAACTTGTCTCCCAACGTGTATTGACTTGCAAAGCAGCAAAAGGGAACTTCTAGGGTTCTTATACAAGCCCTATAACT
>JAPFFP010041936.1:0-14672 GCA_026153255.1 Solanum medicagineum | reverse complement strand
AAGTCATGTTGTTCATCAGATTTATATAGAGAGATCAACGAAGAATATGAAAAGATTGTGGGATGACTGTTACTGAGGGAATTTTTTCATTCTCGTCAACATGGAAGAAGTATGATGATGATGAAACAATACTTAATAGGGTTGTTACGATAGAGAAGAGAAGGAAGTTTAACAGCCTAACTGTTGGAGAATTAATAGGTGATATTGATTAAGAAGGAACACCAGGTGCGTAGAGGAGGAAGAAAACGTGCAGCGGAGGAAGAAAACATGCATATAAAATATGGAGCAAAAGAAGCGAATTGGAGTAGCTAAACCTAATTGTTATAATTAATTAAAATTAATATTTAATAAGTAATGGCATAAGGGCAAATAAGTAATGGCATAGAGGCAAAAGGGTAATCCAACTTTACGTTATATCAAGATAATTATTGTGTTCTTCCTAACCCCTACTGTGAACTGAAATTAAAATAGTGTAATAAAATTGTAAGTTATATCTGGATAATTGTTGTATTCTTCCTATTATATAGACAAAAGTTTCAATAATGATTATAGGATACAGTCATGGTAAGTTAGCTTTAAGGCAAAAAGAAGTTATGCGCAATTGGGTCACCTGGGGACTACCATACAAGATTGAAGATGCTTCCTAAATTGATAACATATTGACCATTATATGATATGACAAACTGCTGTAAAATTGGTTAACAAAGTGAGGCATAGAGAAAATCTTATGAATATCATAATATTACTATTTCCTGAAACATAACCATGACTAAAAAAAGTACCTTGTACACAAAATAAACAAGAAAGATATAACAACTCAAGATAAAGGGAAAAAAGCAAAAGTACCTACCGATGATGTATTTGGTTGAGGCGGAAAGGAGTAATACATTGATGGGACAGTTAGATTGTTCATTAGATTTATATAAAGAGATCAATGAAGAATATGAAAAGATTGTGTGATGACTGTTACTAAGGATCTTTTCATCCTCATCAACATGGCAGAGGTATGATAATGATGAAACAACACTTAATAGGGTTGTTACGATGAGATCATGGCAGAAAAATTGAACAGCCTAACTGTTGGAGAAGTAGTAGGTGATAGTGATTAAGAAGGAACATAATGTGCGTAGAGGAGGAGGAAAACGTACAGAAGAGGAAGAGAACAGGGATACGAAATATGGAATAAAAGAAGCAAACTAGAGTAGCTAAACCTAATCGTTATAATTAAATAAAAATTAATATTTAATAAGTAATGACATAAGGGCAAATAAGTAATGGCGTATGGGCAAAAGGGTAATCCAATTATTAGTTATATCTGGATAAGTATTGTATTTTTTCTAGCCCCTACTGTTAACTGAAATTAAAATAGTGTAAAATAACTGTAAGTTATATATGAATAATTGTTGTGTTCTTCCTATTATATAGCAGAAAGTTGCAACAATGATCATAGGACAAGATCATGGTAAGTTAGCTTTAAGGCAAAAAAAGTTATGTACAATTGTGTCACCTGCAGACTACTAAACAAGATTGAAGATGCTTTCTAAATTGATTGCAGCAATATATTTGGACCACAATGAAACATATTTACAATTATATGATACGACAAACTGATAAAAAAATTAGTCAACAAAGTGAGGCACAGAGAGAATTTTATGTATATCATGATGTTACTATTGCCAAAAACATAACCACGGTTATAAGAAGTACCACCAGTTTGCATACAAAATAAATAAGGAAGATAGAATAGCTCAAGTTAAAGGGAAGAAATCAAAAGTATCTGGCTAAGATGTATTTGATTGAGGCAGAAAAGGGAAATACATTGATGGAACAAAGTCATGTTGTTCATCAGATTTATATAGAGAGATCAATGAATAATATGAAAAGATTGTGGAATGAATGTTACTAAGGAAATTTTTCATCCTCATAAACGTTAAAGAGGTATGATGATGATGAAACAATACTTAATAGGATTGTTACGATGAGGGTAGCAAAGAAAATTGAACAGTCTAATCATAGGAGAATTAATAGGTGATATTGATTAAGAATGAATTAAGAAGGAACACCACGTGCGTAGAGGAGGAAGAAAACGTACAGAAGAAGAGGAGAACAGGCATAGAAATATGGAACAAAAGAAGCAAATTGAAGTAGCTAACTAAAATATTATAATTAAATAAAATTAATATTCAATAAGTAATGACATAAAGGCAAATAAGTAAAATCGCATAGGGACAAAAGCGTAATTCGACTGTAAGTTATATCTAGATAATTTATGTGTTCTTTCTAGCCTCTACTGTGAATTGAAATTAAAATAGTGTAACATAATTATAAGTCATATCTGGATAATTGTTGTGTTCTTCCGATTATATAGCAGAAAGTTGCAACAATGATCATAAAACATGGTCATGGTAAATTAACTTTAAGGCAAAAAATATTACGTACAATCAGGCCACCTGTAGACTACTAACAAGATTGAAGATACTTTCTAAATTGATTGTAGCTATTTGAACCATAGTGGAACACATTTACCATTATATGATATGGCAAACTGCTATAAAAATTAGTCAACAAAGTAAAGTATAGAGAGAATCTTATAAATATCACAATACTACTATGTCGGAAACATAACCACAGCTGGAAGAAGTACTACCAGTTTGCATACAAAATAAACAAAGAAAATAGAGCAACTCAAGAGAAAGAGAAGAAAGAAAAAGTACCTGCCGAAGAAGTATTTGGTTGAGGAAGAAAGGAGTAATACATTAGTCGGACAAAGTCATATTGTTCATTAGATATGAAAAGATTGTGGAGTGACTATTACTAAGGGAATTTTTTCATCCCCATCAACATGAAAGAGTTATGATGATGATGAAACAATACTTAATAGGGTTGTTATGGTGAGAGCAGGGAAGGTAATTGAACAACCTAACTATTGGAGAATTAATAGGTGATATTGATTAAGAAGGAAAACCACGTGCAAGGAGGAGGAAGAAAACGTGCAGAGGAGGAAGAGAATAGGCATAGAAATATGGAACCAAAGAAGAAAATTGGAGTAGCTAAACTAAAGTATTATAACTAATTAAAATTAATATTTGATAAATAATGGCATAAGAGCAAATAAGTAATCGCATAGGGGAAAAAGGGTAATCCAACTGTAAGTTATATCTGGATAATTATTGTGTTCTTTCTAGCCTCTGCTATGAACTGAAATTAAAATAATGTAACATAACTGTAAGTTATATTTAGATAATTGTTGTGTTGTTCCAGTTATATAGCAGAAAGTTGCAACAATAATCATAGGACACGATCATGGTAAGTTAGCTGTAAAGCAAAAAAAGTTATGTACAATTGGGTCACCTGTAGACTACTATGCAAGATTGAAGATGCTTTCTAAATAGAATACAACAATACATTTGGATCATAGTGGATCACATTTACCATTGTATGATACGACAAGCTGCTATAAAAATTAGTCAACAAAGTGAGGTATAGAGAGAATCTTATGAATATCACAATACTACTATTGTCGGAAACATAACCACAGCTGGAAGAAGTACCACCAGTTTGCACACAAAATAAACAAGAAAAATAGAGCAACTCAAGATAAAGGTAAGAAAAGAAAAGTACCTGCTGAAGATGTATTTGGTTGATGCAGAGAGGAGTAATACATTGATCGAAAAAAGTCATGTTCATCAGATTTATATTGAGAGATCAATGAAGAATTTGAAAAGATTGTGGGATGACTGTTACTAAGGCAATTTTTCGATCCACATCAACATGGAAGAGGTGTGATGATGATAAAAAATACTAAATAGGGCTGTTATGATGAGAGCAGAGAAGGGAATTTGAACAGTCTAACCGTTGGAGAATTAACAGGTGATATTGATTAAGAAGGAACACCATGTATGTAGAGGAGGAAGAAAACGTGCAAAAGAGGAAGAAAACAAACATACAAAATATGGAATAAAAGAAGCAAACTGGAGTAGCTAAACCTATTGTTATAATTAATTAAAATAAATATTTAATAAGTAATGGCATAAGGGCGACTAAGTAATGACATAGAGGCAAAGGGTAATCCAACTGTAAGTAATATTTGGATAATTATTGTGCTTTTTCTAGCCTCTATTGTGAACTGAAATTAAAATAGTGTAACATAACTGTAAGTTATATCTATATCTGGATTATTGTTATGTTCTTCCTTTTATATAGCAGAAAGTTGCAACAATGATCATAGGACACGATCATGGTATATAAGTTACCCATAAGGAAAAAAAAAGTTATGTACAATTGGGTCACCTGCAGACTACTAAACATGATTGAAGATGCCTTCTAAATTGATTGCAACAATACATTTGGACCACAATAAAACATATTTACCATTATATGATACGACAAACTGTTATAAAAATTAATCAACAAAGTTAGGCATAGAGAGAATCTTATGAATATCACAATGTTACTATTGTCAAAAATATAGCCATGGCTGGAAGAAGTGCCACCAGTTTGCACACAAAATAAACAAGGAAAATAGAGTAACGCAATATAAAGGGAAGAATGCAAAAGTATCTGGCGAAGATGTATTTGGTTGAGGTAGAAAGGAGTAATACATTGATAGGAAAAAGTAATTTTGTTCATCAGATTTATATAGAGAGATCAACGAAGAATATGAAAAGATTGTGGGATGACTGTTACTAAGAAAAGTTTTCATCCTCATCAACGTGGAAGAAGTATGATGATGATGAAACAATACTTAATAGGGTTGTTACGGTGAGAGCAGAGAAGAGAATTGAACAGCTTAATCGTTGGAGAATTAATAGATGATATTGATTAAGAAGAAACACCACGTCGCAGAGGAGGAAGAAAATGTGCAGAAGTGGAAGAGAACAGGCATACGAAATATGGAACAAAAGAAGCAGACTAGAGTAGCTAAACCTAATTGTTATAATTAATTAAAGTTAATATTAATAAGTAATGACATAAGGGCAAATAAGTAATGACATGGGGGTAAAAAGGTAATCCAACTTTGATGCTACGATCTTCCCAACTTTTAGTTATATATGATTATATGATATATGATATGATGATGATAGGGAAAAGATTCATAAATACCCCTAATCTATGGAAAAAGGCTTATAAATACCCCTCTCCCACCTTTGGGTCTAAAATTACCCATAAAGTTTATTTTTTGGTTCAAACATATCCTCAACTTAACAAAAATATTCAGATTAATTTTAATTCTTTAAAAAGCCATGTGATATTTGCTAATTGGTCGTACATATTCATGATAATTCAAACTCACCCAAGTATTAAAATTTAAAGTCTGACCCATTTGCACCCATAAAATTAAAATTAATTAAAATCCATCCTAATATTAAAATTCAAATCCTCCGTATTCACTCTAACCCCTCTTCTCACTTCCTCTCTGTTGTTGATCTGTCTTCAATCCATGGGTCATGGATTTCTAGTAACAAGATTGAACCCAAGGTTCTTGTTGAGTGAAAGAGGGCGATAAGATAAAGCTAGGAGGTTCAAGTAGGGAATACATGCTTCACTGGATTCCAATAAGTCGAGCATATGATTTGGAGAACCACAGAAATATTTGGATGGATTTGAATTATTAGAAATAATATTATGGGTGCATATGAGTCAGGGTCTGAATTTTAATATTTGGGTGGATTTGAATTATTATAAATATGTATGACCAATTAGAAAAAGCCACGTGACTTTTTAAAGAATTAGAATTAACCTGAATATTTCTGTTAAGTTGAGGGGTATATTTGAACCCAAAAATAAACTTTAGGAGTAATTTTAGACCCAAAGGTGAAAGAGGGGTATTTATGAGCCTTTTTTCATAGATAAGGAGTATTTATGAACCTTTTGTCTATATGATATATGATATATATTATGTAGGCATGCAACTCCGATTTTAATAATATAATATGTGCGCACTTATACTCCGATCTTTATAAAAAGCAAAGTAGGAATACAGTACAGATTTCAGAATAGCAATTATGAATTCTTGATACATAATTCATTATCTATATATATTATAAAGGAGAATAGTCTTGTATGTGGTTAAGCCAAGTGGCAAGCTATTGAAAAGCCACTTGACAATTTTAAGACAATAAAATTAATAAATATGGTAATAAAATCAGAATATAATTTCAAATTAAATATTATCGTATATATAAATATGATAAAAATAATAATATAAATTCAAATTAAATATTACTGTGTGTATATGTGGTAACAAAGAAATTAGCAAATAATTAGACTTTTTTATTAAAACAAAATAGAGAAAAATTATTTAAACCACTGTGTATAAAAATGATAAAAATCATAATATAATTTCAAATTAAATATTACCATGTATATACATGAAAAAAAATCATAATATAAATTTAAATTAAATATTATCATGTATATATATTGTAATATACATTAAATATAAAAATATGGTAACTATCTATATTAAATATAAACATATGGTAATTATATATATTAAACTGCGTATATAGGATATTTTATTCTTCATTATTACTATGTTCTATATAATACAAAATTTATATATATTATAACTATGTATAAGGACAATTTTTTTGAAAGAGTAATTTTCTTTCTGAGCAATTATTTTTAATAAAATTTAAAAAAATTATTTTTAAATATTGAGAAAAATACATAAATATCAATATTGGACTAAAAAGGATATCACATTACATTTTTCTTCCTAATTTGGTATAAATCTTATACATAAATTGATTCTTCCTCTAAATAATTCTTCTTACCTTTTGAAACACTAATCACTCTTCTTATAAATTGCTCAACCAAAATGAATTCTTTATTTCAACATATATCTCCTTATAGGAGTAATCAACTTTCTAGAAAAGTCTTATGTTGAAAAGATCTTTTTACATGATCTTTCTCCTTACATCAATATTTTCAGAAAAATCATAAGATTGTCTCGACATCTTAGTTGCAGAAGTTTACACCTGTCTATTCAACATCTTCATTAGAAGAAGAGGCAAAGTGAAAGAGTCCGTTTTTGTTGGTTACAAATACTCATATATTTTTAAATATTTTGAGTTTTTATTGAAAATACAAATAAAATTAGGAAACAAAAATAAAATGTCAAAAAAGGAGGAAAAAAAAAAGATAAATAGAAATGGTGGCCATAGAGAGGTGCCACAATAGATTGTCTATGTCCAGCTTTATATAGATATAGATTTGAATTAAAGTAAGTATTTTTTAGTCTAATTTTATTTATTTATTGGTAAAAATAATTACATTCAATTATTTAAATAAAAAATAAAAAGATATATATATTATTGAAAATTTTATTCAAGTATTTTAACTTTTTAAATGATGGTATTTTGTAATTTAAATACAATAGAAACAAAATGTACGAAGAAGGATATGTTGGGCTTGGGGGGGGGGGAGGAAGGGTTAGACGAAGTTACAACTTTAAATAAATCTAACTGGCAAACTATTGAAATGATGGTTTGCAATGTAGAGTTGATAAAATAAAAGAAAAACTGAATTAGTAAAATACTTATTTTTCTCCTAATTTGATATGAATCTCATAAATAGATTGGTTCTTTTTCTAAATAATTCTTCTTACCCTTTGAAACACTAATTTCTCTTCTTATAAATTTCTCAACCAAAATGAATTTTTTCTTTCAACATATATCTCCTTATAGGAGAAATCAACATTCTTTCAATATAATAGTTTCTCTATTTATACATATTTTGATTATGAGGGATTGAGTGTGGATTAAGTAGTGGTGGGGGTGGAATGTAGGGAGAGATGAGGTGTATTTCATTGAGAAACTATATGATAGTTGAACTTTTTAAAGCAAATATTTTTCGCGCAGATAGTACTTTCTTTAAAAATACAATGCATGCTTGCAATAACATGATTAATAAAAGTCAATCAGTTCATCATTACTAGGGGTATTCATGGGTCGGTTATTGGCAAAAATCAAAACCAAAACAACTTAATTCGATTTTTGAATTCTCAAAACCAAACCAACCTAATTATAATATACATTTATCGGTTTGTTGTTATCGATTTTGGTTCGGTTTGGTTCGGTTATTAACCATACATAAAAATAAAAGCAATGATACATTTAAAATGGAGAAAAAATGACAACAATCAACTCAAAATGAAAAATAGTTAGAACAACTAATATTATAAAACTTTCAATCACTAAATTTACTATGAAATTTTTTTAAAATTTACCATTTTGGCTGAGAAGAAAAACCTAGCGACGTTTCTAATCCCTCCAACAATTGTTATAGACATTTATATACATTAAATTAATAAGATAAATGTTCTCATTTTGAGTATTGATACTTTCATATAGATTAAAAAATAAAAATTATTTTTATAAATAATGTATTATGTATGTATAATTATAAAATATATGAATATAATTTTGTCGGTTCGTGTTGATTATTTCTTCGATTTTTTCGAATAAATTCAAATCCAAACCAAATGCTATCGATTTTCAAAAAACTAAAATCAAACCAAATCAAAATAAAACCAAAGTAAAATCGGTTTATTTAATCGGTTTGATTCGATTTTTCGATTTGAATCGGTTTTTATCCAAACAGTGAACACTCCTAATCATTACTTTAATCACATTTCGTAATCCTCCAGATGTATAGCTAGAGTGTAACACCCGGCGAAAAGACTAAAATACCCCTAGAATTGATTTTGCGCGTAACACGTCTTCCCATGCTCCGTTTGCAAATCCGAGGTCGAATTTGCGATCAGTGTAAAAAATTCAGTCGAAAAATAGTCTCAACGTGATTTTAACGCGACCGAGTCAAATTATTTTTTTCAATAAATTTCAAAATAGTGAGGTTTCTGCGCCCCTTCTGCGACGCACTAGGGACGTGGAATCACACTTTGGTTTGTCCGAAATTTCAACGTAATCTGTCTTTTTGCAAAAACATTTTAATACTGGCGTGCGAAGGGCACCAGTACAAAAATGGACTTTTTTCTTCTTTTAATTGGGAAGGGTAGTTTCGACCTTTCCTACACCCCATAATCCTAAACTAGTCAGTTTTAAGTCGAATTTAGGCCCTAAACGCTTATTTTACACCTTCATTCTTTCAAAAACTCTCTCAAGAAACTCACACACAAGAAATTCAAGATCGTAGTAGGAAAGGTATGTAAGGCCACTGTAAAACTATTTATGAGGATATTTTAGAAAACATAACTTAGTTTTCATCCAAGAAGTTTCAAGCATTAGTTAAGATCAAATTCATGTAATCTCTGTGAAGTTTAGTAAATTTTCAATTGTACGTATAGATTCTTGATAAGGCATGACGATTCTTGATTCTTTACTTGTCATATATAGTATTGAAACCAAGATTTATTGTTAAGAAGGATTTTCTGTAAATTTAATGTGGGTTTCATGACCTATAGTTTTGAGATAAATTAAATAATCATTTTCTTGAACTATTTTTGGTATGATAGCTGAGAAACCAATGCGTTGAGAATATTTGAAAAGATATTGGTTTTCAGTCAAGTTAAAGAATCCAGTTGAAAAAGCTAAGTAGTAAGTTGGGCTAAGTTCCCGAGAAATCAGATTTTAAGAATCCCAAGTCTTTAAGTATGAGCTATATGAAAAGTGTTTTAGGAGAAGTATTGAGCACCGACATGAGTAAGAGTAGAATTAATTACTCGAACTCATAAACTATGTAGCCAGCATAGGATTGGATTGTACCAAGGTACATTCTTCATTAGCCACTGAGATGACCCAGTTTTGGGATGGATCCACTCCCCTAGTTCTTCTTCCCCTACCCGGTAAAGTACGGGGCGGTTCTGGCAGTGTGGCAAGACGTTGTATCACCACGAAGTTCATAGTGGTGGTTGTCAGTTAGAGAAACTCCCCAAGCTAAGAAAATATGTTTTACTTACTAGCCTACAACATGTTACTTTCAGCATACAAAGCATTTATTATTATTGTTAGTTCATTATAAGTTATGTTTATGTCTTTTTGAGAAATATTATGATATTCTAAGTTACTAATTTAACCATCTTACATACCGTACATTCCACGTCCTGACGTTCTTAGGACCTGCATCATTTTATAATGCAGACGCAGGTGAAAGAGTTCCTCAGCAGCCACTTCGTTGACAACTAGACAGCTTCTAGTCATTTGGTAAGGCCTCTTCTCAATCAGAGGCTCTTGATTTACTCATCTTTTATTTCAACACTTATTTTAGTTCTGGCTACTTGGGGCCTATCCCAGTAGTCCTTTCAGACAGCTTTAGTAAGGTTCCATAGACTATGTGTCAGTATTCTAGTTCTAGTTTATTCAGTTGTTGTTTGTGGACTGTTACACTCAGTTATGCAGATTATTCTTGTTTAGCTCTGTAACACCTCAAACATTCATGTACTAGTCCTATGCATGTGAAACATAATATGACTTGGTCAAATTAGCGCCTATTTTAAAAGTGCTTGAATCTTAAATTAGAGGGTGATATGTACGTCTAACACTGAAGAGGGTTGAGTGTATATAAGTTTTATGTCAAATCGAGGAGATCGTGGCCTTAAATGAAGTGAGAGAAGTGAGTTGCTTGTAGGACTTAGGAAGCTAGCAGGTAAGTCACCTACTTGCATAGCTTAAATTTGCTAGCTAGACAGAGACGAGGCCCGACATCGAATCTGTCCAAGTCTGATTATGAATAAAGTATGTGTTAAGGGTGTAACTTTAGCCAATGTTTTAGCATCATAAATGGACTATACATTCAGCCCAAGAATAATAGAAAAAGGACCCAAGCCCATTACAATTCATTTGATGATTTAGGCCCAACTAACTAAAGAGAAAGGGAAAAAATAGGCAGCAAAGGCCCATCAATTTGCAACCCATTAAGGCCCAAGTGAAAGGGGCAAAATGGTACATTACTAACTTGATAAAATAAGGCTAAATATTCAAGAGAAAGTCGGCCAAAATTGTCTCTTTAAAAGGGCTTACAAGCAACACCTTTAAGCCACTTCAACTTGTGAAAAAATCATATTTTCTTAAGGCTTTCTCTCTACACCTCTTAACCTTGTAAAGTAGCCACAAGGAGACCTTTAGGGTTCTTGGAGAAGCCCTACATCTGAAGGTAATGTTAAGTAAGTTTACTTATATGTTTAGTATGGTTTTCTTATGGAAAACAAGAGACTATGTTGGTTAGGTATATGCTGAAACTTTTGGAGAGCATGTGTTCCAAGGGTTGTTGTATACTTTTCTTGTTTATTTGGGAGCTTTTATCTTCTTGGTTGAATTGATTATTAAAGAAGGTTGTTTGTTAATTTGTTTCAATTCTGTAATGATGTACAAAGGTTGCTGCACTGTTTGGTTATACATAAACAACTAAGGTTTAATGTGTTATCTTATGTGTGTTGTTTGTAAAAATCGTGGGCTGATTGATTAAGGACTATGGTCTCACGTCCTGCACCTATTTTGAGGACTATTTTTGAATTGTTTTAGGACTGGTTTTATGTGTATATATGTGGGGGTGGTTGGTTAAAGTTGGAACAGGTTTGGAATTGTCGATGTCGAAATGTAGTAAAGGGATGTAACGTTATGCCGCCTAATTGTATGTTGTGTAGAATTGTTATGTGTTGTGTTTTGTGGGCTGTTGTAAGACTGTTAGGGAACCAAAACAGGCTACACATAATAGGTATATGAGAATGTGCATTAGAAAATACGATTAGGGGCAGAAAGGTTGAAACAATACACTCAAATTTATAATTATACGTTTGTTGTCCGTGTGTTGTTTTATTATGAGATTGGGCTGTCAAGATGTATTTATTGGCTTCTAATGCTAGTCTTATCACCTACTATACTATAGATAAATATTGGGAAGAAGGGAAGGTTATCTCAAGGTAATAGCTAGGTCATACAGCGAGGTATGTAAGGCTACTTGATTTCGTATTACTTGGCATGAAATCTAGATTCTTCCTTGGCATATAAAGGCACTTACCAACTCCAACACGACTATTAACTGTGTCTCCACTCTTTCACATGTTCATATGCTCCCATACATAGTCACCTTCAAATTTGCATACATACATGGCTACCAAGTTACATGGGTTCTTGTTGCTAAATAAAGTTCACTAGTTGTTTCATCTCATACACATTCCATTATCTGTGTAACGTACTCTTTTCATTGTCATAGTATGACTATTTACATGTCATATGCTACATCTACAGTCCTACAGCTCTAATATATGATCACCCAATGAATCATCTCAAAAGTAATTGAAAAATAAAGTATATTGCCTATTGATGGGTGGTAACCCAAGGGATTGAAGAATCACTTAGCCAGGGTCGATCCTATCACGAGGGGTAGCCCAAGGGGTGCAAGAAAAAGCCTAGCCAGGGCCGATTCCGATATAGATTTACCACTGATCAGCTGGTCATTTGTATTACATGTTGTGCACATATTATGCAGTAAAGGTAAAGTAATAAAAAGAACATAAAGTACATAATCCCATAGTATAACTAAGGTGGTCTCTTATCCTACACCAGTGCATAGTTTCATTTGAGTTGTTACTTCATATACAGTATTTTCTGCCTTACATATTCAGTATATTATCTTATACTGACGTCCCTTATGGGGAACCTGCATTTCATGCTGCAGGTGCAGGTGCTAGTAGATCTCCCCAATAGGAGTACAGGATATCCAGCTGCTGTTACCAAGCTCCAGGTTTCTATGGAGTTTTTTGTGTCTAGAGCTTATATTTTTTTGTATTGTATAGTTAGTCGAGGCAGGGTTTGTCCCTACCCTCATCAGATATTTTTCTTATCTAGAGGCTTTGTAGACTATGTAAATTAAAATGTGGTCATGTCTCGTACTTTAGACAACGTGGCCCCAACGGCCTAGCTATATGTATTCCCTTTTGTCTTGTTATTACTGTTTACTTTCTTAAAGGCATGTTGAAGGTAGAAATCCCTTATAATATATATAGAAAGCGCAGGGACACAGGTTGGTTCTCCCGAGCCTTATCGGCAACGGGTACCAGTCCGGTTTAATCGGATTTTGGGCGTGACAGAAGTGGTATCAGAGCGGATCATCCTAGGGAGTCTACAAAGTCGTGTCTATGTAGAGTCTTGTTTATCGATGTGTTGTGCACCACATTTATAAGGAGGAGGCTACGTGGTATTTAGGAGTTGTTACTTTTTGTTCTTTAGATCGTGCCATAGAGCTAAGTGTAATAGGTGAATTATTTCTAACTCGTAAATTATTTGTACAACACGTATGCTAGAAACCAGGAAGAACAAAGGTAAAGGGAAGGAAGTAGAAGTGGTGGTTGGTATACCCAGTCGGGTGAGACAACGAAATGAGGCTTAAGATGAGTCTCTGTCATAGACATCTCTAACTCCTCTAGCTCCTGATGAACCCGAAAGTAGTGAAATTCCCCCAGAACCACTTATCGATGCTACTGTGTAGGATCTGAGAAATACAGTCCAACTATTGACTCGTATAGTTGCTGGCCTAGGTCAAAGACAGGAAGGTCCAGTTATAGGTGCAGGTGGTGCAAATAGGGCAGCTGGCACGAGGATACGTGATTTTCTTAATTTGGACCCTCCATCCTTCACTAGGTCAGATCCTAATGAAGATCCCTAAGACTTTATTGATCAGATTCAGCGCACTTTAGATGTTATGCATGTGAGTGGTACAGAAGCTGACAAGTTAGCGACATATAGGTTGAAGGGTGTGGCTATATTGTGGTATGAAGCTTGGAAGCAATCTAAGGATATAGATGCACGTCCAACTACTTGGAAAGAGTTTAAAGAGGCATTTCTTGACCATTACTTGCCATTAGAGATTCGAGAGGCCTATGCAGATCAATTTTTGAATCTTCACCAAGGGAATATAAGCGTGAGGGAGTATAGACTTCAATTTAATTCTCTGGCCAGGTATGCTCCTAATGTAGTTGCTACTATGGCAGATAGAGTTCATCCATATGTGGATAGATTGGATACGTATTTGGTCAGAGACTGTACCATTGCTTCCTTGAACAAAGACATGGATATAGCGAGAATGCAAGCTTTTGCACAGAAATTGGAGGATCAGAAGCAAAGGAGAAGGACACAAGAGTTAGAAAGGACGCAGTCCAAAAGGGCCAGTCTACAAGGCAGTTTACACCACCCTAAGGTGAGCTTAGGTCTCGGTTTTCTAATAGACCACCTAGGCCATCATCCTACTACTCTGCAGCCAGTGCTCCACTACAACTTCAAGGGTCTAGAAGCAATCAATTTGGGCAACGAGGTGAGGGAAAAGGTGCGCGGACAACAAGATATTCGGCAGACCAGCAAATGACTCCTAAGAAACCTTGTAAACAGTGTGTAAGAAGTCATTCAAGTATATATCGTGTTGGGACAGACCCTTGTTATTGGTGTGGTGCGCCAGGGCATATGATAAAAGATTGCTCGAGGAGGCGTATGGGTGATATAGCATAATCTACTGGGTCAGTTGTTGGATCATCATCGTCGGTTCCTCCATTAGGTAGGGGTCAACAAGCATCTATGGGTCGTGGTAGAGTTGTTAAAGGGGCAACTAGCTCTAGCGGAGTCCAGAATCGCACTTATGCTTTGGGGAGTCGGCAAAATTTAGAAGCTTCACCTGATGTGGTCACAAGTATATTGTCCATCTTTTCACATAATGTATAT
>JAPFFP010041935.1:0-14672 GCA_026153255.1 Solanum medicagineum | reverse complement strand
GGACACGAGTGGGTAACCAGTTTAATTTGTGAGGTGGTAGTATATGTTTAGTACTTTATTAGGCGGCAGGACCGCAGTGGAGACCTTGTCGGCCCGCGATGATGTGTATATATATATGTGTGCTTGTCACTGTATTCTGAGTGCTGCTGCAGGTGAGAATAGTCAGTAAAATAGAGGAAACTCTGCCGAAATTTCGGTAGATTTCGTATACATAAGCATGGAATGGTTGAATGTCGGTCTTGGTGTCTAATCGACACCAGTCATGGCCCTGGGGTTGGGTCGTGACAAAAATATTTTTGAAATCCAAAGACATGCCTACTAAAATTTTGAATTACTTCAAACAATATAAATCATAAAAAAATATGATAGTTATTTTTCTCATTTTACTTCTCTAGATTGTGGATATTTTCGTTAATCACTTTATTCAATTTTTTTTTTTAAAATGAAAATACACATTTATTATATTAGAGATATTTAACAAAGCATAAACAAACTTATATATTAAATAATTATAAGATCATCTTGATCTGCAAGCGTATCATTAGTGTATAGAAGTGAAAATTTAATGTGCAGACAAGATTTTTTTTCATCACATTATATTATTTAGATTTAATTTAAATTAAGATTTTTTATTATTTGGGAGGGATAAAGATAAATTTAAAGATAGAGAATATATCAAAGATGAAGTACTTTCTCGTTTGATAATAATTTGTATGTATTAAAATATAAATAAAGTGTATACTTATTCAAATAAATTTAGTAAAAATAATTAATTTACGTGTAGAGAAATTTATCAATTTGTTTAATAAAATTTATTCTACAATACTCTTTACAATTCCTTATTGTTGTTCATATTCTTATTCATGATTCAAAAAATAATTGCAATCACATATAGTCATTAATCGCACATTCTCACGCCCTAAGCCTATACTCTGGACGTGGCCGACACTCGGAAATCAATTTTGGTTCCAAGCGAACCACTTGACCTGACTATTTACTCAGCGGAAGACTTAACAATAGTGGAAGGGCGTTTAATAAACAACATAAAACTACTAAACTTGTCTGCATAACTGAAAAGAGCAATAACTCAATAGTGAAATCAATGTAATCAGGACTGAAGTATCTAACACATAGTCCATGGAACCTCTACTAAAATAGACTGAAAGGACTATCGGGATAGGCCTTAAGTAGCCAGAACTGAAATAAAGATTAAAATAAAGACTGAAAGGGAACATAATAACTCAAGAGCCTCTGACTGAGAAGAGGTCTCACCGATTTGCTGGGAGATGTCTAGTCCTCAACGAAACGACTGCTGAGGAGCTCTTTCACCTGCATCTGCATCATAAAACGATGCAGGTCCTAACGACGTCAATACATGGAATGTACGGTATGTAAGATGACCAAAATATTTAATTAAAATATCATAATACTTCTCAAAAGACATAAACATAATTCGTAATGTAATAGCAATAATCATAAAGACTTGTATGCTGAAAATAACATGCTAAAAACTGGTAAGTAAAACATAGTTCTTATCTTGGGGAGTTTCTCTAACCGACAACCACCACTATGAGCTCTATGATGATACAGCGTCTTACCCACGCTGCCAAAGTCGTCCCGTACTTTGCCGGGGTAGGGGATGAAGAACTAGGAGAGTGGATCCATCCCAAAACTGGGTCATCTCAGTGGCAAGTGAGTAGTTGTACCTTAGTACAATCATATCCTATGCTGGCTACGTAGTTTATGAGTTTGAATAATTAATTCTAATCTCACCCATATCGGTGCTCAATACTACTCCCAAAATACTTTTATTTAGCTCATACTTAAAGACTTGGGGTTCTTGAAATCTGATTTTCTCGGGGACTTAGCCCAACTTATTACTTAGCTTTCTCAACTGGATTCTTTTTACTTGACTGAAATCTAATATCTTCTCAATATTCTTTAGCATATAGTTTACTCAGCTAAAGTATAAGAGTGATTCAAGAAAATGATTAATTAACTTTGCTTATACTATAAGTTTTATGGGTATTCATGAAACCCATATTAAATTCACAGGAAATCATTTATAGCCTTAAATCTTGGAGTCAGTACTCTATATAACAATTAAAGAATCAAGAATCGTCGCTCTTTATCAAGAATATTTACATATGTAAAGAAACTTACTAGGATTTACATGAATGTAATCTCAACCAAGACTTGAAACTTATGGGATGAAACTAAATTTATATTTTCTAAAATATTCTAAATTAATAATTTGAGAGTGGCCTTACATACCTTGGAATGACTTCTTGAGGAATTGGAAGGAATTCCTAATCCCTACTACCGTTCTTGAATTTCTTGAGCGTGAGTTCTTGAGAGGGTTTTCTTGTTTTTGAGAGAATGACTGAATAAAAGATGCATTTTTTGGACTTAAAATGAATTAAAATTGAGTAATTTAGGATGTGGGGTGTGAGAAAGGTTGAAACTACCCCTCCCCATCGAAAGAAAAAAATCAGCTTCCTAATGCACTAGTGCGCGACGCGCACTAGTGTATTTTTACACTTTTTCGTGAATATTTTCTAGTGTCGTCAAATTTTGGAAAAACCCAAGTGTGGTTCCATGTCCCTAGCGCATCGCGGAAGGGCCGCAGAAACCTCAGTGTTTTTGATTTTTTTGGGAAAAATTAATTCACATTTTTTGCGTTAAAGTCGAGTCGAGACCATTTCTCGACTCAGTTTATCGCACTGATCGCAAATCTGGTCTCGAATTTGTAACCAGAGAATGGAAAGACACCTTACGCGCAAGGTCCATTCTAGGGGTATTTTCATCTTTTCATAGGGGTGTCACAATATCTTCCCCTTGTGATCATTCGTCCTTGAATGATAATGGTACAAAGAATTCGGCTCAAGATAACAAGATTCATTTTAAACTAACATAAGTACTCTTTAAGTATGTAAGTTTACCTTCAAGGTGCTCATTTAGTCCAACAAACAAGTGTGGATACTTGGCCTTTATGTCTACTTTTGCTTCCCATGTGGCTTCTTCCACGAATTGGTTTCTCCACAATACTTTCACCGAAGCTATCTCTTTAGTCCTCAGCGTGCGAACTTGTCGGTCTGATATCTGTACCGGGATCTCTTCATATGACAAGTTATCTTTTAATTCCCACACTTTCAACTTGGACAACCAGAGAGGGATCTCCCAAGCACTTCTTAAGCATTGAATGTGAAACACTGGGTGTATAGCGCTCAACTCCACTGGAAAATCTAACTCATAAGCAACGTTGCACACTCTTCTCAGGATCTGGTAAGGGCCAATATATCGTGGACTGAGTTTCCCCTTCTTTCCAAACCTCATAACTCCCTTCATTGGTGATATCTTCAGGTACACCTAATCGCCATTCCAGATCTTTCCTCCTAACATCAGTGTATGACTTTTGTCAACTCTAGGCTGTCTTTTACCTTTCTTGGATGACCTTCACTTTTTCCATCGCCTAATGGACTAGATCAGGCCCTATCACCCCTTCCTTACCAACTTCAAACCACCCTATGGGTGATCTACACCTTTCCCGTAAAGGGCCTCATACATTATGCCATCTGTATGCTGACTTGAAAACTATTATTATAAGAGAACTCAATCAAAAGTAAGTGATCATCCCAGTTACCTTTAAATTCTATCACGCACACACTCAACATATCTTCCAAGGTTTGTATAGTCCGTTTTGCTTGCCCGTCTGTCTGTGGATAGAAAGTTGTGCTAAGATTCACCTTCGTACCAAGCCCCTTTTGAAATGACTTCTAAAACTGTGATGTAAACTGAGCTCCTCTGTCTGAAACGTGCAGCCTAACAATCTCCTTAAGATAAAGTCTGGCATAATCCGCAACTGTATGAGTCGTCTTGACAAGTAGGAAGTGAGCGGACTTGGTCATTCTATCTACTATGACCCATACCAAATCATGTTGTCTATGGGATCGAGGTAAGCCTACTACGAAGTCCATATTAATCATCTCCCACTTCCATTCCGGAATTTCTATGTTCTGCGCTACACCACAAGGCCTTTGGTGCTCAACCTTAACTTGCTGGCAATTTGGGCACCTAGAAACAAACTCAACAATGTCCTTCTTCATACCACCCCACCACTATACTTCTCACAAATCTCTATACATCTTTGTTGCACCAGGGTGGATAGAGTATCTGGCATTATAAGCCTCAGCCAAGATTCTATCTCTAAGGTCGTCAATATTAGGCTTACACAACCTGCCTTGGTATCTCAGGAGACTATCTCCCCCTTTTGAGAATACTAATACTTTCTGCTTCTGAACGTCTTCTTTCAATTAGAGGAGAATGGGATCCCTGTCTTGCTTTTCATTCTCTTCTACCACCAAGGATGACTCTGACCCATTTCTGACAATGGCCCTGCCTTCGTCAGAATCTTCAATCTGCACCTGCAAATGGGCTAGTTTGTGAACCTCCTTAGCTAGCTCTTCCTTTCCATTTTCAACATAGGTTGTACTCCCCATGGTCACCCTGCTAAGAGCATCAGCAACTACATTAGCTTTACCTGGATAGAGAGGATACTCATATCGCAGTCTTTCAGTAGCCCCAACCATCTCCTCTGTCTCAAATTCAGCTCCTTCTGGCCAAACACATACCGCAAGTACATCCACGTGTCCACCATATAGATAGTGTCTCCAGATCTTCAGAGCAAACACCATCACAGCAAGCTCAAGATCATGAGTTGGGTAATTCTTTTCATGAATCTTAAGCTGTCTGGAGGCATATGTTATCACCTTGCCTCTATGCATTAGTACACAACCCAAGCCAACTCTGGAAGCGTCACAATATACCACGAAATCATCAACTCCATCTGGTATGGATAAGACTAGGGCCATGGTCAGCCTAGTTTTCAACTCTTGAAAACTCTTCTCACAAGCTTCTGACCATTCAAACTTAGTCTTCTTCTGAGTCAATTTAGTCAAGGGAGCTGAAATAGAAGAAAACCCTTCTACAAACCGTCTGTAGTACCCCACCAAACCCGAGAAACTCCTTATCTATATGGGAGTTGTGGGCTTTGGCCAATTTTTTACTGCCTCAATCTTTTGGAATCCACTTGTATACCCTCACCAAACACAATGTGCCCCAGAAACGGCACAAATGCCAACCAAAACTCAGACTTAGAAAATTTATCATATAGCTACTGATCCTTAAGGGTCTGAAGGATAACTCTAAGATGGTCCGCATGCTCCTCTTTATTACGGGAATAGATCAGGATATCATCTATGAACACGATAACGAACATATCTAGGTACGGCATCAACATCCTGTTCGTAAGATCCATGAAAGCTGCTGAGGCATTTGTCAATCCGAAGGACATGACCAAGAACTCATAATAACCATATCGGGTTCGGAAAGCTATCTTAGGAATGTCTCTCTCTCTAAGTTTAAGTTGTTGATACCCCGATATGAGATCTATCTAGAAAAAACAGGTAGCACCTTGGAGTTGGTCGAATAAATCATCAATTCTGAGAAGAGAATACTTGTTCATAATGGTGACCTTGTTCAACTGACGATCATATATGCATATCCGTAGAGAACCGTCCTTTATACACACGAAAAGAACTGGAGCACCCCAAGGTGAGACGCTTGGTCTAATGAAGCCCTTATCTAAGAGATCTTTCAGCTGCAACTTTAACTCCTTTAGTTCCGAAGGAGCCATATGGTACGGAGGAATAGATTTGGGTTGAGTATCTGGAAAAGTATCTATCCCAAAGTCTATCTCCCTGTCAGGAGGGATTTCGAGAAGATGCTCAGGAAAAACTTTTGGGAACTCATTCACAACTGAGATAGACTGGAGAGATGGTGCTTCAGCACGAGAATCCTGAACTCTGACTAGGTGATATATACACCCCTTGGAGATTAACTTTTTATCTTTGAGATATGAGACGAACTGAACCTTAGGAAGTACTGAGCTACCCCTCCACTAAGACTGGTACGTTAGGAAACTAAAATTTGACTACCCTGATCTGCAATCTATGGAGGCGTACCCAGCATGAAGTCAATCCATGCCTAGGATGACATCAAACTCTACTATGTCTAATTCCACTAAATCAGCTATAATAGTCTTATGATAAACTGAGACTGGACAACCCCTATAAATTCTTTGGGCTGAAATAGACTCTCCAGTAGGAGTAGAAACACCGAAAGCCTCAAGAAGACATTCTGGATTAACACTAAACTTCATAGCTACATATGGGGTTACGAAAGACGATGTGGTTCCTGGGTCTAATAATGCATAGACGTCATACATAAAGATTTTGATCATACCCGTAAACACATCTGGGGAGTTCTCCCGCTCTAGTCTGGTGCCTATGGCATACAAGCGGTTTATGCCCTCGCTCGTCCCTATTATAGTACCCTTGTGAGGTGGCTTAACCTGTGGTGCTGAAGAGACTGTCTGTGATTTTGTATCTTTCATATTCTGCTTCCCCATAGAACAATCCTTCAAGAAATGCCCCACATGACCACAGTTGAAACAACCATTTGTGCCCATAAGGTACTCTTCGAGATGAGACTTACCACAAGTAGGATAACGGTTTGCTCCTTCAGCTACGTTACCTTGTGACTGGCTGCTCAGGAACCTGTGGGGCTGTGAATTCTGCTTATTCCTAACTCTTGATACAGGTGCACTAGCGGATGAAGGTGCTGGTCTAGCTATTTTAGGCTAAAAATATAAGTGACCTCCACCTCCAGTCCCTCTCTTGCCTGTCTCCTGGCCTAGTGTCTTGGCCTTTTTGCTCCTGAAATCCTCCCTATCCTACATCTTCTCCTCCTCTACCTGCTGAACATATGTCATCAAGCAGGCTATATCTATATCCCTAATCAACATCGCATTTCTGACTTCTCTCTTAGTCATTTGAGAGAGCCCAAACATGAAGAGATCCATCCTAGTATACATGTCTGCCACCATAGTCGGAGCATAACGGGACAGCGAGTAAACTTTAGGCTGTACTCCCCTACACTCATCTTCTCCTGCTTCAGGTTTAGAAACTCCCTTACCTTAGCCTGCCTCATCTCCCTGGGAAAGTACTGTCCTAAAAAGGCCTCCTCAAACACCGTGCAACTAATAGTTGGCGCTCCATATGCCTTGCTCCCTTTACACTGATCAAACCAGAGTCTAGCTACCCCTTTAAGCTGGTAGGCAGCCAACTCAACCCGCTCAGCATCACCAATCCGCATAACTTGAAACACCTTCTGAAGCTCCTCAACAAAATTTTCAGGATCCTCTTTCACATTAGACCCAGTGAACTCTGGTAGGTTCATCCTCAGGAACTCATGAACTCTGGCGGTATCCGACCTGTTGTTCCTAACATCTCCTCGGTGACCTCCTTTAGTAGTGACCGCCTGAGCCAAAGTCTGAATGGCCTAGCGAAGCTTAGCATTGATGATGTCTGCCTGCTATGGCTGCTCCAAAGGCACAGGTGGACCTCTAAGTTCCTCAGGAATTCGGCCAGGATGGTTTGCGTTTCTCCTGGTTGGGCATCCTCAACCCGTTACTGGTCCGTTAGCTCTGCGATGAGGCATGATCTGAAAAACACGGAGTGAACGCATGAGTTAGAAGGGACTTCACAGAGATACACTCTGAAGCACAAGACAAAGAATGATAATTAAGGATGACACACTTCTAATGTCCTGCAGCCTCCCTATTATAGATGTGGCGTGCTTCACACCCATAATACGGACTCTACTGGACATGGTTCCATAGACTCCCTAGGACTCTTGAACTTTGGGCTCTGATACCAAGTTTGTCATGTCCTAAGCCTACACCCTGGACATGGTCGGCACTCAGAAACCATTTTTGGTCCCAAGCGAACCACTGTCTGACTACTTACTCAGCGGAAGACTTAACAATAGTGGAAGGCGTTAAATAAACAACATAAAACTACTAACCTCTTCTGAATAACTGAAAAGAGAAATAACTCAACTGTGAAATCAATATAATCAGGACTGAAGTATCTAACACATAGTCTATGGAACCTCTACTAAAATAGTTTGAAAGGACTATTAGGACAGGCCCCAAGTAGCCAGAATTGAAATAAAGACTGAAAGGGAACATAATAACTCAAAAGCCTTTGACTGATAAGAGGCCTCACCGATTTGCTAGGAACTGTCTAGTCCTCAACGAAGCGGCTGGTAAAGAGCTCTATCACATGCATCTGCATCATAAAATGATGCAACCCCTAAGGACGTCAGTAGTGGAACATACGGTATGTAAGATGGCCAAAACATTTAATCAGAATATCATCATACTTCTCAAAAGACATAAACATATTTCGTAATGTAATGGCAATAATCATAAAGACTTGTATGCTAAAAATAGCATACTGAAAACTGGCAAGTAAAACATAATTCTTAGCTTGGGGAGTTTCTTTAATCGATGACCACGACTATGAGCTCTGTGATGATACATCGTCTTACCTACGCTGCCAGAGTCGTCCCGTACTTTGCCGGGGTAGGGGACGAAGAATTAGGGGAGTGGATCCATCCCAAAACTGGGTCATCTCAATGGCAAGTGAGGAGTTGTACCTTGGTACAATCCTATCCTACGCTGGCTACGTAGCTTATGAGTTCGAGTAATTATTTTTTACTCTCACCCATATCGGTGCTCAATATTACTCCCAAAATACTTCTATTTAGCTCATACTTAAAGACTTGGGGTTATTGAAATCTGACTTTCTCGGGGACTTAGCTTAACTTATTACTCAATTAACTTGGCTTATACTATAAGTTTTATCGGTATTCATGAAACCCATATTAAATTCACAGGAAATCATTTATAGCCTTAAATCTTAGAGTCAATACTCTATATAACAATTAATGAATCAAGAATCGTCGCTCTTTATCAAGAATCTTTGCATACGTAAAGAAACTTACTAAACTTTACAGGATTTACGTGAATGTAATCTCAACCAAGACTAGAAACTTCTAGGATGAAACTAAATTTATATTTTCTAAAATATTCTAAAATAATAATTTGAGAGTGGCCTTACATACCTTGGAATGACTTCTTGAGGAATTGGAAGGAATCCCTAAGGCCTACTACCGTTCTTGAATTTCTTGAGTGTAAGTTCTTGAGAGGGTTTTCTTGTTTTCGAGAGAATGTCTGAATAAAACATGTGTTTTTTGGACTTGAAACGAATTGAAACTGAGTAGTTTAAGATAAAGGGTGTGGGAAAGGTCGAAACTACCCCTCCCTATCAAAAGAAAAAAAATCAGCTTGTCGCGCACTAGTGTATTTTTACACTTTTTCGTGAATTTTTTCCAGTTTCATCGAATTTCGAAAAAACCCAAGTGTGGTTCCGCGTCCCTTGCGCGTCGCGAAAGGGGCGTGGTAACCTCACTCTTTTTTATTTTCTTGAGAAAAATTAATTCGCGTTTTTCGTGTTAAAGTCCAGTCAAGACCATTTTCCGACTCAGTTTTTCGCACGACCGGATTTGCAGTCGGAGAATGGGAAAACACGTTACGCGCAAGGTCAATTCTAAGGATATTTTTGCCTTTTCACGGGGGTGTCACACATATGAATAAATTGAATATAATTTTTTTAAAAACAAAGCAGCACTTAAAAAAAAAAAAAAAAGAGAGAGAGAGAGAATTAAACTGACAATTTTTCAAATATTTTTTTTAATTATTTAAGCCTTAATGGTTGGTCTTTTAAGTTAGTATAGTAATAGTAATTTAATTTTCTTTAAAACTACCCATTTTTTCGATAAAAATGTATACTTTTCAATTTAAAATTTAAAATCATAATCAACTTATTTAAAAAATTGCCGAGTGTTATTTTAGGCATTGGCTTGGATATTTTTTCTCTAAATTTCATATTATAATTTGTGTTTTATAGAGAAGTTTAGTAACAATAAAATTGTTTTACTTCTAAAATAATAGAAAAAAATCAATATTCTGCCAATATCTTTTTTTCTTTATAAATAAAATCGTCTAGTGTTAGTTGTGATTTGGTTATTAATAAAATAAATTTCAAAGAATTGGAGTTACTTTTTTTACTGCCTGAGATATATTTATGTTTGAAGAGAGAGGAAGTTAGGGAAGTGGTTGAGAAATTTTAGGGATAGTTTAAACTTGGTATTGTCATTTTTATCTTTTTAATTGATTTAATTTTTAACTACCCTTATAATAATTATTTATTTTGTTCAATTGAAATTTTTTGTTTTAAATGATACAATATTGGATATTTTTAATGTTATTTTTATAGTGTTTTTCTTAAACTCAAGTGGCTTGACATATATTCATTAATATACTTTTTGATGATAAATTTAAATAAAAATAAAATTTAAACCCACAAATTTCTTGTAGTTCCACAATTCATGGCTAGTAGGACTATTATGGGAACTTTTATAACTCCTACTTACTTGGACACGTTTTTCTTTTTAAAAAGGTTAATTTGTAATTAATTCTTAGCAACATAAAAAAGTGGGAAAAAAGATGTATCCATATATTTTTTTAAATTCATATTTTTAATTTTAATTTGATTATCATTTAGTTTTTTTTTGTTTTAAGAGCAATAACAAAGTTATCTAATTAACTGTCAGATTAAAATTTTAATGTGAGAAACTTAAAACAAAAAAAAGATAGTTGCTTGGATACTTATAAAATTAATTCATGTGTTAACGTAACAATTTATTTAGTATTTGTATCTTTTTAAAAAATTATTTTTAACTTAAAACTTTTTAAGTTTATTTATAAGTAGAAGTTTTATGGGAAGTTGTAAAACTCTTATTTAATTGGATACACGTTGATTATTTTAATTAAGTATTAAAGATAAATTCGTATAGAGAAAATAGTTGGATGCATTTTTTTAAATATAATATTTATTATTTAATTTTTTATGCAATAAGTCTCAAAAAAATAAAAGAACTATGTTGTCTTGTACTTTTCAAAATTCGCATTTTTTTAAAAAAAAATATTAATTCGTAAGTACTTTATAATTAATTCTTATCAACGTGTTAAATAGGGACATAATAAGTATTCATTTTTTTAAACATCATATTTATTATTTAAGTTTTTTTGCAATCAATTTTAAAATGAATTTTTTAAAATTTTAATTTGTTTGTCAGTTTTATAATTTAATAACAATGAATAAGTTATCTGATTACTCATTAGAATAAAATTTTAATTTGAGAAAGTAAAAATAATTTTAATGTCAAAGTAATTAGTAGGAGTAATTAGTAGGAGTTTAATGGAAAGTTGTATAAATTTCTATTTACATGGATACACATTTTTTTAGAAAAAATAAAGATAAATTCTTTTTTAAAAATTTTAACATTTTAATTCGTAAATTTTTAATTTTAAAAAATTTCATTTGTTTAGTAATGAGAAGTTTTTAAACTCCTTATTTATTGGCATACACTTATTTTTTATTTTGTAATTTTTTTAGAAAAAACTAAATAGTATTATTTTTATTATAGTAAAAATTCTAAGTGCATGTAATGTTTTAAGCAATTTTTAAAAATGAGAATTTAATTTTAAAATGGTTAATGGGGATTGAAATGTACAAGAGATTATTGTGGTGTTAGTTTATTTATTATTTTTATTTTTTGACTTAAGTAAATGAATTAACATCGCTGCTTTTCAAATTTTTTTTTTATGCGTGTGTTTGTAATTTTAATTTTTATTTTTAAAAATTTTATTTTTCAGAGTTATTTCTTACGAAGATGTCCAAATATGGATAAATGTGTAAAATATACACTATAAAATAAAAAAATAAAAAAAATAATAATAGTAGCTTAATTTAGTTTCAATCCTTAATACATAATCTAGGCAGTAATCAAATTTTGTTATTTCTCATCTATAAATTTAACGAGAACATTTTCATGAAATAATTTGAATGTAAAAAATTAATAAATTATACTCGAGTACTGACAATACATAATCTTAACAATACATTATATGATACGTATCATTATGCATGCTTTTTTAAGAATTCAAAAAAATTGTTCAACTCAAATCACAAAACTCCTCATTCAAACTAAATAAAATGTCAAATTAAAAATTAATGATTTGCGTCAAGCACTTGAAAATGGGCTTTTCATTTGCAACACAAGGATTTTGCATTTTGTGGTTGTTTTCAAGGTTAGTACTTTACCTTCGATTATTTTCATTCTGTGATCACTTCAATAGACATCGTTCTTCTTTTTTTTGGATTTTCTTCATCGTTTCTCTACAAAATATATTCAAATGTTCTTCGATTAGCCATTAAACATTCTACGTATTCACCCAAAAATAAATCTGAAGATAAGCATAATTAAAAAGAAGTCAAAAATAACATTACACAATTAAAAGAGAAGAAATTCAGTTATTTTTTGAATGTATTTTTGTATATATAGAGGTAAGGGATAGAACAGTTTCAGATAATTAACCACTTTAAATTTATATATTTTTTAAAAAACTACTTTATACTGTTGCAGTTATTTTTTTAGCAATTACGTGGGTTATTTTTTATAGCATTACGTGGGTTGGTTTTTTAGTTTGAAAAAATAATAATTTAAAATTAATTTTACTTTTTTTTTAAAAAAAAGAAAGTTTATATGTTCAAAAGTAGTGGGTTTTTTTGCTTTTTAATTTATAAGAGTTATAATTATCTATTCTTTATTCATTGAAAATGGTTGATGCACAAATTATTGTATTAATTTGGATAAATATTATTTTGAAAAAATATAAAAATCAAAAATCTAATTTGTAATTTAGTTGTTATATTATAATAAAGGATTTGAAAAATATGTTTTTGTTGCCTATATGTTTGTGATAATAAAAATTTGATACAAAAATTTAAATTAATTATTTTCCAAATTATAATTGTTATCCAAATTATTATTAGTGCAAAATTTAAAATTTTAAATTTTAGTTAGCTAACTATTTACAAATGGCAAAGTAATAGAATGGCATGTGGCTTAATGAGGAGGCTGCATCCTCTCCTATTAATATAATAATATAGAATATAGAATATAGATATAGATATAGATTATATGTACCCGCACAATGCGCAGATAATATTAAAGTATTATTTTTAAATACTTTAGATTGTGATGTTTTATTTGAGCATTTAAATAATATTATCTAAGAAAACAATTCTACCATCATATTATTTCTCGTAAAATGTATTCCCTTAGCCCCGCATCCCCCTCTCAAACTCCATAACCAAATTTATATGAATATAAATACAACAACAAATCATAAAATTATCAATAACATTTATATTTCATATTATTCTTTATTATATTATTCATTATTTAATATTATTATATTATTAATGTTAATTTTTATCAACTTATCACTTAATTAAGTATAATTTATCAAGTGCTCTTATCTATGTAAAGAAAATCTATTTATTTCGCTTAGTATTAGATTTTTAAATTTTAAAAATTTTTATTTTATTATTCACATTTTTTCAGTTTAAAATTTATGAACAGTAATATCTATATTTCTTATCACTTCATTATAATTTTCAAAATTAGTTTGAAGCTCTCCCGCCTCCTCCTCCCACCCTCTCTTTGGTATTATTTTTTTACAAAAATAAATATAATGTTTATTATAAATAATAATAAAAAATAAATTAAGTATATCCAATATATTTAACAATTAAAAAAAATGACATGCATAATCTATAGATATTATTTTAAAAATTTTCTAATGATGATAAAATATGTATTAAGATATAAGTATATGAATAATCATACTAATTAATTTATTTACTTGAATTATGCATGAACTAATTATCTTATAATTTCACATTCATTATGTTTCAGTCAAAGGTCGCACACCACTTTATTTGATGATTCTTTTATTTCTTCACACCACTCAATTTTAAAAAACTAATTTTTTGTTAAAATCTTTTATTTCTTTTTTTGAAAAATCTCTTTTATAATCTATTTTGTTTCAAAACTAATGGAATAATTTAAGTTATATAATTCATATATTTGCAAATCTAATTGCTACTTTTCTTAAAATGGAATAGATAAAGAACGTAATGTACTAATACTGTGTAAAAATAAAAGTTTATACTGCATCAAATTATTTTTCATTTTAAGAGAAATTTTTACAAGGTATCTACAGTTTTATATATTGCTCATCAATTACTTAGCAAGAAAATAAATTATATAAATGACTATGAAGAGAACATCTTAAATAAGAACTCATTTAAACAAAAACTATTAGGTTTTCAGATACTCAATTTTCATATCTTCATCCAAAATTCTTCCAACATTGGATTAAATAAATAGATCACCATAAAAAAATTGATAAAGTAATATGAACACTTATTTTTATGAAATGCCCCCAAAACGTCCGAAAATGTGCCTTAAAACTGCTCATAATCGTAATTTTCATATATCTGAAAATCCGTATGTGATATCGAAAATTCGACTTCATATTCGTGATTAGGGGGCAAAATTGAGTAGAAAATGGGTATAACCCTAATTTTAGAGGACCCGTAGCGAAAAATCAGTTTTGCAAAATTTAGAATTCCATAGAGGGTTCGCGCCCTAGCTGCGAAGCATCAGGGGCGCGGAGATGTGTATTTTCTTCCTTTGCGTGTCACGACCCGACCCCGGGCCGTGACTAGTGCCGATTAGGCACTATTACCGGTACAAAAGCACAGACTACTACTTAATGAATTTACAGAAAA
>JAPFFP010041934.1:0-37357 GCA_026153255.1 Solanum medicagineum | reverse complement strand
AATTTAGCGTCAATTTGTCCAAATCATGTCATGTTTCATTTAAATTGTACTAGTATTGTAAGGTGTGGGGTGTTACATTATAGTCCTCCTTCCCAACACTCAACCCATGTCTATTCCCCCTTACTGTATGGCCCCAGCAGAGTTGAAGGAGCAATTGAGGGATTTGTTGGAAAAGGGTTTCATAAGGCCTAGTAAGTCACCTTGGGGTACACCAGTGTTATTTGTGAAGAAAAAAGATGGTTCTCTTAGAATGTCCATTGATTACCAACAACTTAATAGAGTCACCATAAAGAACAAGTACCCTCTACCAAGGATCGGCGACCTTTTTGATCAACTTCAAGGGGCTAGTCACATTTCTAAGATTGATCTTAGGTCTGGGTATCACCAAGTGAAAGTGAGGGAGTGTGACATTCCCAAGATAGCTTTCCGGACTAGGTATAGGCACTTTGAGTTTGTGGTTATGTCCTTTTTGTTGACTAATGCACCGACTATATTTATGGATCAGGGTCTTTAATCCCTACCTTGACTTGTTTATGGTGGTTTTCACTGATGAAATCTTTATTTATTTCCATAGTGAAGAGGAACATGTGAATAACTTGAGATTAGTGTTGCAAATCTTGAAAGAGGAGAGGTTGTATGCTAAATATGAAAAATGTGAGTTCTGGTTGAAAGAGGTTGCTTTTCTAAGGCATGTGGTGTTAGGTGATGGCATTAAGGTAGATCCTAAGAAGACGGAGGTGATTAGAAATTGGCCTAGACCTTTGACTCCATCGGATATTAGCAGTTTCTTGGATTTGGCGGGCTATTACCAGAAGTTTGTGAATAGTTTCTCTTTTATTGCTTCTCCTATGTCTAAGTTGACACAAAAGAAGGCAAAATTCGTGTGGACCGATGAATGTGAGAAGAGTTTCCAAACTTTGAAAGATAAGCTTGTCTCCACTCCTATCTTGGCTCCACCGGAAGGGTTGGAAGGATTTGTTGTATATTATGATGCCTAAAGAATTGGATTGGGGTGTGTTTTGATGCAAAATGGTAAGGTGATAGAATGTACCTCTAGACAACTAAAGGTCCATGAGAAGAATTATCCTACCCATGATCTTGAATTGGCGACCGTAGTATTTGTTTTGAAAATTTGGCGTCAGTACTTGTACGTGGTTCATGTTGAAGTGTTTACCAACCACAAAAGTCTCCAACATGTGTTCACCCAAAAAGATCCTAACTTGAGACAAAGAAGGTGGTTAGAGCTCTTTAAAGATTATTATATGAGTGTGCAGTACCACTCCGGCAAAGTTAATGTTTTGGCATATACTCTAAGTAGGGTGTCTATGGGTAGTCTAGTTCATGTTGATGATAGTGGCAAAGAGGTGGCTACATAGATCCACCGATTGGCTAGAATGGCAGTTAGGTTGGATTAAGTTGACAATAGTGGGGTAGTGGTAGTTGATGGCTCTAAATCTTCCTTGATTAAGGAGGTAAAGACAAAAAAAGATATTGACCCTGCCTTGCCAAAGTTGAAGGCCTTGGTGAGGGCTAGTAAAGTGGAGGTTTTCTCCTAAGGGGGAGATGGTGCCTTAGGTACCAAAGGTAGACTGTGTGTGCCAAATGTGGATGACGTAAGAGAATTGATGTTGTGGGAGGCCCATAATTCATCTTATTCCATTCACCCCGGTTCGACAAAGAAGTATATAGACTTTAGGGAGGTGTACTGGTGGGGTGGTATGAAGAGGGACATTGCCACGTTCATATACGGATGTCACAATTGCCAACAAGTGAAAGCCAAACATCAAAGGTCGAGTGGCATAGCCCAAGATATAGAGATTCCTACTTATGCTGCTGAAGATTATGACAAGTTGTATATACATGAGTTGGTTCATGGGGTGCCCTTGTCTATCATTTCGGATCATGGTTCGTAATTCACTTCTCACTTTTGGAGGTCCTTCCAAAGTAGTCTTGGTACCAAGGTTTAGCTTAGCATGACTTTTCACCCTCAAACGGATGGTCAAGCTGAGAGGTTTATCAAAACTCTTGAGCATATGGTTAGAGCTTGTGTTTTGGAGTTTAAGGGTAGTGGGGATGAACATATTCCATTCAATTAGTTTTCTTACAATAATAGGTACTACTCAAGCATTGTTATGGCTCCCTTTGAAGCACTTTATGGCAAGCATTGTAGATCCCTGGTTGGGTGGTTTGAAGTGGGGGAATTGGCTTTGCTAGGTCCAGAATTGGTCATGGAAGCTTTGGAAAAGGTGAGGGTGATAAGGGAGAGACTGAAAATAGCCCAAAGTAGACAAAAGTCCTACTCCAATGTGAGGCGAAGAGATCTTGAGTGTAAGCTTAGTGATTGGGTTTAGTTGAAAGTCTCACCTATAAAGGGTGTAGTTCGATTTGGCAAAAAGGGGAAATTAAGCCCAAGGTTTGTGGGTCCTTAAAGAGTTTTAAGGATGGTTGGTAAGGTTGCAGAAGAGTTGGAGTTGCCTATGGAGATGAATATGGTTCATCTGGTCTTCCGTATATCCATGTTGAGAAAGTGTATGGGTGACCTAAGTGCTATAGTGCCCTTGGATGTTGTGGGTGTTCTAGAAGATAATTTGACCAATGAGGAGGTCTCAGTGGAGATTTTGGACAGACGAGTGAAGAGGTTTAGAAACAAAGATGTAGCTTCCGT
The DNA here is from genome assembly GCA_026153255.1 of Solanum medicagineum. Classification (NCBI taxonomy): domain Eukaryota; kingdom Viridiplantae; phylum Streptophyta; class Magnoliopsida; order Solanales; family Solanaceae; genus Solanum; species Solanum medicagineum. Next base: position 34,692 of record JAPFFP010041934.1, on the reverse strand, counting down.
CAAGGTCCTTTGGAGGAACCAACAAGTTGAAAGTACCACATGGGAAGTCGAGACAGACATAAGAAAGTGATATCCATATCTCCTTCACTCTATTCAAGCTGAAGATACTAATTTAAGTCCCTTATATGATTTCAAGTCTTAAGTTTCATCCCTTGTATAATTTTGCATGCATTCATGTTCATGGTAAGAAGTTTATGGTGATTTTTGACACACATGTTGAGACTTTTTTGAAATTGATGTTTAACTGCATTTGTTGCATTAATATCGGCCTGGAATCTTCATGATTACTTCTATTATTCACGTTTCATTGACATTTATGGACGAATGTTCCCAAGGGGGAGATATTGAAATGCCTCAAATTTTGCTTCAGAATGCCCATAATCGTAATTTCCATATTTCTCAAAATTTGTGTGTGATATCGAAAATTCGACTTCATATTCTCGATCAAGGGACAAAATTGACTAGATAATAGGTATAGCCTGGATTTTAGAGGACCCATAGCGAAAATAAATTTTTGCTAATTTTCAATTTCCAGAGAGTATCCGCGCCCTAACCGTGACGTGCCAGGGGCGCAGAGCAATATTATTGTTGGTGCGCGTTTGGTGCACATCGCGGACTTGACGCGGACCAGTACATTTTTCCTCATTTTTTCATGTGTCGGCCAAGGGCATTGGGATCATAGCCCCATGCCCACTTATGCGTGAAAACACCACTACTTAGCCATTTTTCAACTCTATATCTCTCAAACACCCACAAAAACCTTTCCAAGACTTAACCAAATATCTCATACATATTTCAAGGATTTCAAGCTTAACCTTGGAACTCAAGGATTCACTTCAAGCTCTAATTTTCCTTCAAGCTCATCTCAAGGAAATCCAAGTTTAAGGTATGTGGGTTTCATCCATTGGGTCCTGTCACCAATGGAGCCCAATCCTTTTTACGAAAATTGCATGTTTTCAAGTTGTATCATCTACAGGTATCGATCTCTTGTTATGGATTATGATTATAAATTCTTTTGAGGTTTTATGAAATGCTGATTTATTATGTATGTCTATATATTTCAAGCTTATTCCATGAATTGGTTCTCTCTATTGAGACTATACATGTTTTGAGCTATGAAACTATAAACTATTATGAGATTTGATAAAGGAATTCAAGGTATCCTACAAGAGGGTTTCACTATTTATTGGTGGTTTGATTTGCATTGAGTTTTCTCATATTATTTTGCTCTTGAATTACATGATTTTGAACAAGCATTATAACCCTTCCAAGTGTTTGATAAAATGTCTTCACAAGAATTCTCATGTTACTAATGATCTATTACATGATTTATAACTCAAGTGACTCTATGATGATTAAGAGCTTGAATGTATGTATTGAATTCATGAAAGGTATCTATGATGTTACAATTAGACCACACCTTGTTGAGGGGGTAACATGCCTTTATCACCAGGTTGAGGGGTGACATACCTCAATCACCTTGTTGAGGGGGTGACATGCTGCAATCACCTTGTTGAGGGGTGACATATCTCAGTCACCTTTTTAAGGGGGTGACATGCCTCAATCACCTTGTTGAGGGGTGACATACCTCAATCACCTTTTTGAGGGGCTGAGATGCCTCAATCACCTTACAAGGGGATGACATGCCTTTGATTCCATGTAGTAGCTCGCTTGGTCTATGTCGGTAATGGTCTCTTCCCACACATGTGATACGTACTATGCAAGTTTTATGACTTACAAACATGTTTTACTTCAAGCATCAATCATGCATGCCATATTGATATTATACTTATCCATTGCTTATGATTATGCATTTTATCTATATTGGCTTATATCTTGTTGCATTGCATCCTACATACTTAGTACATTCAAATATGCTAACACATACTCTATGCCTACATGATATTACCATGCAGGGACCAAAGCACCTTTCGATCATCCTCCACGTGGCTAATTTGGTACTTCGGAAGATAAGCTTTATTAGGTCATCAAGTCCGAGGACACTATCTAAGCTACTCTTAGTATTTGATATTTCTTTACATTGAACACTTGCTACTATGAAGGTGAGCTCGGAAAGTTTCTTGACCCCCGCTCCATTCCATGTTAGAGGTGTTGTTGGATATTTTATGTACTTATGCTATGAGCTTGACGCTTTTATACTTTTATAAATATCAAGACTTCCCTCAGTCCCTCTTCCCTTATTTATAACTCTTGTGTTGTTTATTTTGCTTCTGCAACCAAGGATGTGTGAATGATATGCTAAGAGGCTTGTTTGGGGTCCCCTCGGGTTCCCATTCTCTGTTTTAGGTCTAGTCCCTAGGCTTGGGTCCTGACATCATTGATTCTATGCCATGCTCTGACTTGGCTCTGGTGTAGATACTTGTGATACAGCTAGATTTGCCCATTTCTTACACTCGTTACCTGTGGTTGATTGGATTATGGCGTGCTTGGCCCTCTCAGTCTTGTTTTACACTAGCTGGTGACATATACACATATATATACTCTTGTATACTGTTGTTAGTTGCTATGTGTTGGTTTTACCATACGTAAGGATAGGGTTATCTATCTTTATCTGAAGGAGGTGATGGTTACGCGAGGTTGGAGGGGTAGGATTTTTGTCTTGAGGGGTAGTATGACTTTGGAGATTTGGATCCAAATAGACTAGGGAGGGGCTGACTATTCAAATGCTCCAAGGCCTAGTTGACGCTCCTTTCGATCTGTAGTCTCTGGTGGCCATGCATAAGTATCTGAGGCCCGGGTGATGCTCCTTATGGTATACAGTCTCTGTGGCCATGTTCGAGCGTCTGATGCTTGGACACTAAATCTAAAAGGGTCTAAGCACCTTTTGATATTTTAGGTGTCGGACACTATTGGCTACACTTTAGGTCTAGGACGCCGTTGATTGACATCAATGAATCAGGGACCTAGTTGATTATGTCAGGGGAATTCTTTCTCCCGAGGGGGATTCATCCCAGCGTTATATATGTACATACTTGGATTGGATGTCACTCTCTGACACAGGATCTGGTGTCACGTTCCAACATAATGCAATACTTTGGGTCGAGGACCAGATTGATGTAGTGTACCTGGGGTCAAGGATTCAGTTGATTACTCGTGGATCCACACACCTATCCACACCCTTATTGTGTGCGGGTGTACCCTCTGGGCTTATGAGGGCTCAGGGGGGATTCAGCTTAGATCTTAGGGCCTTAAACCTATGTACAGCTTGATGCTAGACCATATTATGTTGAGAGTTTTGTTCCATGATCATTTAGTTCAGTGAGAGTTACAGGGTGGGCCTACTTCATCCTTATCATTTAGTATGATTGCTCTTCACCTTGGTCGGTTCGATTGGGGTTGGATTTACTGTATTTGTTGTAGTATCTATTTCTAGCTTCCATATGTATGTTATTTCACTCAGTCAGTCGATGATGCCTATTGGGTGCCTTATTCTGGTACTCCCTCCCTACTTTCTGCATCATGCTAGTGGACATTTAAAGTCATGAGATTCAATCCAAAATCAACATAACAACCATAAAAATTAATAAAACCGATGATAGAAACACTTATCCAAAAGATTTCTCCAAATTCCCTCTTCAAAAATCGCCTCCCAAAGCTTGAAATATTGAAAATGGAGTAAAATCGGTAATTTTATGTCTTTAAAACTAACTCAAACAAAATGTAATCCGTGAAGGCGGATAATTATTCGCAATCATGGAGAATAGAGAGCCCTATAACTCCACGAAGGCAAAGGTTTGTCTGCAAAGGCAGGAGGTTTGTGTGCGAAGGTGGAGAATAAAGTGGTGCTACACCAGATACTCACACCAACAATTGCTAAAACTCCAAACGGACCCCCAAAACTCATTCAAACTCAGAATGTCACAAATTTTATATTTATCCATACCAAAAACAATGATACAAACTCGAATCATCAGAATTAGTTTTAAGGCCTTCTCGGCACATTTATTGATTCTAGTCAATAAAACTAGTTTAAAACTCAAAATACCAACACTGCCCCTAGAAACTCTAAAAATTATGACAAGACCATTTTTAATGTTAGTTTCACCATCCGAAATTACTGAAACTGTCAGAATTTCTGTCAAACCTTTCAAACTCTGAATGTCGACCAAAGTCAAACTTTGGTTCCAAAAACTACCAAAATCATAACTTTGGGCCTAAAAACCTCATTTTGTCTCTAAATTCAAATCTACAACCTCTTGGAATTCAACTTCGACATTCCAGAGCTAGTAGAATCGATGGATCCCGAATTCAACCTCTAAAACTCAGAAAGACACAAAAATTCATTTTTTCAACAACTTAAGCGTTCAAAAAAACCAAAACTCATATTTTCAACGTTGAAAACTCAGGATTCCACTACTAACTATTCAAATAGTTCAAAGTAGGCCAAAGCAACTTACAAAGGAATAGGACAACAATTTTCACAAATAAAGCCAAAAATGACCAACCAGATCATTAGATTTTAATTAAGTCAACTTTTTATTTGTATTATTGACTATTATTAATCTTTTAACCTTTTTTAGTTTCATATTTTATCATCATTGTCGTTGTGGGATAAGATGAGTCCCATCACGACCATTTTTGAGTCATAACAGAAGATATTAGAGCCCAAGGTTCATAAGTCTCAAGTGTACATAAGTTGAGTCTAAGTAGAGTCTAAAAGATGGGTAAAGAGACGGCTATATTTATACTTAAGCAACTATGAAGACTATTAGGAAACTTTTTTTATTTATTCAATTTTCTCTTATTGTGTGTGGGTATCTTCGTTAGTACAGAGTTGTGTCCATGTTCTTGTGATAGATGGCAAGTACTAGAGTTATTGTTGTTGGTGGTAGAGGTGAGGCAGCTCCTGAGACAGTTCTTAAGGTCCTATTAAGGGTAAGGGTAGAGTTTGAGCTAAAGGCCGTGCTCGTGGAGTAACACCAGTGAGAGGACGTGCTAGTGAGGTCTCTTTAGAGGTATGATTGATATTAGAGGGAACCAGGTTCCTCCAGAGCACGTAGCCACACCAATTCTTTAGGACACTTTATTGAGGGTATTGCATGTACTTTAGAGTTTTGTTCTGAATGGCAATGTGACAGCCATGTTGGTCACTTCTCAGACTGGAGAAGGAGCTATGACTCTATAGTAGCATCAAGATCCCAAGTTTCATAGTTCAATGGATCAGCCACCATTAAGTCCTAGAGTTGATATTGATCTTGCACCAGCAGTTGAGGTTTGGGGTGTGCCATTAGCTATATTTACTAAGGATGAGTTGCACCGCTATGAGAGTTTTAAGAAGATGGATCCACAACAATCTCAAGGTAGGATGATAGAGTATGCTCATGAGTTTTTAACTACTTATATAGAGTTGTTAGATGTTGTTGACTTAGCTGAGTCACATGGGGTTCGGTACGTTGCTCTTCAGCTTCGTGGGCTAGCTAGAGAGTGGTGGATTATATATTCAGGATCTTTGCTAGTAGGATCTCCCTCAGTGTCTTAGGAGATTTTCTCTAGTCCTTTCTATGATTGCTTTGTCCCTTGGAGCATGAGGGAGGAGAGTCGCTTGAGGTTTGAGATTCTAATATAGGGTGGCTTATCAGATACTGAGTATGCGACCCATTTCTGTTAATTATATAAACGTGTTATAACCTTCATTCCAAATAATATAGAGAGGGTTCATAGGTTTGTGAGAGGATTGACCTCCTCTATTAGGTAGCCAGTGTTTAGAGTATCTAGAGGGGGAGCCTCTTTCCAGTCTATTATGAGTTAGAAAAGGAGGCAGAGCTGATGGAGAGATAGTAATTTTGGACCCCAAGAGGCCCATGCTTTTGTCAATACCTCATCTGGAGGTAGAATGTCCTATAGAGGGAGTGATTCATTCCAGATTTAAGGACCAATTCATGTATCATTTCTAGTATTTGAGGGTGGTCATGTAAATCACGGATCTTATGTATGGGTCAAGACTTATATGGTTCACAACAGTAACCTATAAGGCGAGGTAGTTACAGTAGTTCTGCAGGATTAGCATATCAATCCTAGAGTTAGAGGTTTCGTTATGGTAGTGGGGATCCCATTCATATGATATGATAGTGTCCCATGTAGAGACGCCAATAAGGGTCCCTCTTAGTTCTTTAGTTTAGACTAGACCACTAGCACCACCATTTATGGGGCAAGGTAGAGCTCAGATAGATAGACGTGGTCGTACTTTGGGGAAGAGGTACAAGTGGTGCCATAGTTTTGTAGAGTCGGGGTAGAAGTATTTCTAAGACAGGTGGTGGTATAGGATCATACTATTATGTATTTTCGGGGAGACGTGAGGTAGAGGCTCCTGATGTAGTTATCATAGGTATTCTATCGGTTTGTCATCAATCTATGTATGTGCTGTTTAATCCTGGATCTACCTACTCCTATGTATGTGCCTACTTTTTATATGGATTCAACTTGTTATGTGATCATAAGCCCATACCTATTCATGTTTCCACACCGGTAGGTGAGACTTTAGTTGTGGATCAAGTATATCGATCCTTTCTAGTTTCTCTGGTTGGGTATGACACTTGGGTATATATTATTATTCTAGAGATGGTACATTTTGATGCTATCTCAGGGATGATTGGCCTTCTCCACATCATGTCATTGTTGATTGTTATGCTAAGACTGTGACCTTGACGATTGAGTGGAAGGGTACTACGGTGCTTATCCTAGAAAAGTAATCTTCTACATCCATGCTCTGAAATTGATGGATAGGGGGTGTTCGCGTTACTTATCTTTCATTTGAGATACTAATATTTAACCACTTTCCATGGAGTCTATTCCCGTGGTTCAGGGGTTTGCAGATGTGTTTCCTGTTGATCTTCTAAGTGTTCCTCTTAATAGGGATATTGACATTTTTATTGATCTATAGCAAGGAATAAAGCCCATCTCTATCCCTCCATATCGAATGGCTCTAGCTAAGTTGAACTAATTGAAGGAGAAACTTCAATGTTTATTGAGCAAAGTGCTTATTCATCCTAGAGTGTCACCTTGGGCTGCTCAAGGTCATGTTTTTAAAGAAGAAAGATATCTATGAGGATGTGTATTGATTATAGGAAGCTGAACAAAGTGATTGTCAAGAAAAAATATCCTTTTCCTCGTATTAATGACTTGTTTGATCAACTTCTTAGAGCAGCTTTGTTCTCTAAGATTGACTTGAAGACTGGTTATTGTCAGCTGAGGATTAGAGCAACAAATATTTGTAAAGTAGCCTTTCAGGCTAAAGATTTAAATTGATACTGTATCCCCCTGAATTATTTTTACTTGCATGGCGATAATAGGCTAAATTGCAGTCCTTCTAAATGTTGGAACTTGACTCTTAGGACTTTAAAGTGAGTTGGGGCTTTAAGTGAAAACAAAAAAAAAAACAATATACTTGTCATGCTTCCAAACCTATAAAGACGGACAGACACTCCATCCCCTCAAGGCCTGAGAGAACCATCATACAACCTGTGCTTACTATGGATATGATTTTGACAACTACACATCGACGAACATTCATGCAAACTATAGAGATAATCAAGTAGGTAACACCAAAACTTAGATATCAGAAATGGTCGTTGAGGCCATAACTATTTAGAGACAAAATACAACTAAACTATATAAAAAAGTCTACAAAGCCTCTATAAGATAAAATAGGTCGGGATAGACCGTGCCTTATTTTGAACTATTATACAATACCAAAATGCATGTACTAACGACTCAATAAAACCCCGGATCAACTTGGAGCTTACCAAAAGCAGCTGGGTGTCGGATGCACCTCCACTTGAGGTCTACTAGCTGGAGTATTTGTACCTGTAGCAAGAATTGCAGCATCCCCCTAAAGGGACATCAGTATGAAATAATGTCTAAATATGTAAGGGAATAGCATATGTAAAATGAGAACTCAAGTGAAATAGTAGCAAGATATAAATGCACAACTCATAGTAAAAGATCACCTTTGTTATACTTGTGGAACCATGTAAATTACATTCTTTTCTTTACTATTCAGTGCTTTAGAATTCCTTTAGACATGTAATATGAATGACCAGTTGATTAGTGGTAAAAGAGGATGACCCATGCTAGGCATTTTAACCCCTGGGATGCTGTCCTCATAGCTATACAAATTGGGATCGACTAATTCTAGGATTTCGCCCCTGGGTTGCCACCTCGTAAACCAAGTGAGATTGACCCATGCAAGGCTCTTGCCCTCTAGGCTTCCACCCACGTTGTGGACAGTGTTCAAGTTATTCTTTAATACTTTGAGATTGTTACTTTCATGGTCGTGATAATTTTGAAGCTTTGGATCCATGTACCTATAGTGTAAGATATGACAATGGTCACTTAAGGTAGTATAATAATGCAAGAATCGGAGGTAACATTAATGAGCCACTTAGGAGTATAATGACACAATTGGCTATATGAATGAAAGTGGACTCATCATGGTAGTGCTTGGAAGAGTAAGCTACAGATTTACTAATAAAGAAGACTACCAATATTGGACTAGTGCTTGAGGAGCGTACTGGTTGATACTGACATGGGTGTTAGATTTCATGCCAAAGAATATGAAATTGAATAGCCTTACATACCTTGTTGTATGACCTTGTTATTACCTCGATGTAACCTCATTTCTTCCCAAATATTTATCATAATAGAGTGGGTGATAAAACTAGTATTACTAGCTAATAAGCACATGTTGGCAGTTCAATCTTACCCAAAATAACATTCAAGAAGCAAGTTTGTAATTACAAACCTAAGGGTGTTCTTTCAACCCTTCCTCCTCTAATTGCATTTGTATAATGCATACTTTTGTATACATAGTGACACGGGTGTTATATTTCATGCCAAAGAATATGAAATTGGATAGCCTTACATTCCTTGTTGTATGACCTTGTTATTACCTCGATGTAACCTCATTTGTTCCCAAATATTTATCTACAATAGAGTGGGTGATAAAACTAGTATTACGAGCTAATAAGCATATGTTGGCAGTTCAATCTTACCCAAAATAACGTTCAGGAAGCAAGTTTGTAATTGCCAACCTAAGGGTGTTCTTTCAACCCTTCCTCCTCCAATTGCATTTATATAATGCATACTTTTGTATACATAGTGTACATTAGCTTATTTTTAGTTCCATTATACGCTTACAATAGTTCACAAGGTACATCACATAACAACTCCACAACACATAATTAAGCAATAACATTGCACTTTTTTTCTATATTTCAGCACCAACAATCCACACCCTTTCCCAACATTAACCAAACTATTTTCAACATATCTACACACCCAAAAAGTCCTAAGAAAGTCCAATATACGTCAAGGAAATGAGACCCTAACTCCTAGTCATCCTCCCGTGAGTTCTTATCAAACTTACGCTTAACATATCATACTTAACCTTATGTCGAAAGAAAATAAAGATGTGGCAATAACATACTTCAACTCATATAACTTATCCTTTTTAATTCAATTTCATCAAGAACATCAATTTCTCTTGACACTTTAAATCAAACAAGAAGCCAAAAGTCCATTAACAAACAAGAGAAATAAGCTACAACTTGGGAGAATATTCTGCCCTATGCTTCTATTTAAGCATAAGTAACATGTTTTCCTTGTCTTTCATGATAGAATATAGATAAATCTATAGGTATTTGCACTCACCTTAGCCTACAATAAGAAGGGCCTTTTAAGAAGCCTAAAGGAATTTTAAGGCTACTATTCCTTAGCCCTTGAAAGAGAAGAAAGAGCTGGAATTTAATCCCTTTTTTGTGTTAAAATGAATGAAATGTCTAGCTAAATTTGCCTTTTTATGAGCTGTTGTTTTCTCCCTTAAAATAATCCCTTAACCTCCTCATTTTGCTTAAATCTTAGCCATTAAATGGCTAAGGAGGTGATGCAGTTGCTTACTTATGTCAAGCTTCTCAAAAAGGCCAAAGTAGGTGACACATCTACTTGCTTTATCCCTTGTTGGGCTATCTACTTGGGCCTTAGCAGATTTAGAAGTTGGGCTATTTTCATTGCTCTTAGTTTGGGCCTCAAGTGATTCCGTTAGTATAGGCTTAAATCTGATCCATTAGCCTAGGACACCTTAACTAGATTCATATAGCTCAAGTAGGTGGTGCACCTAGTAGTTTAATTAAGTCGAGCAAGCAGCCCATTTACCTTATTTTATATTTTTTTAAACATCATTCCCTCTTGGTGTAACCTAGTACTTTACCTTAATCATTATTCAACAACTCCTTACTATCTTGAGGTTAAACACTTCCATTGAGTTTGATTTGGAACATGTCAACGCATCACACCACTTTTTATCGAATTCAAATCACCACTACTCAAATATGGAACTTGGTTCATCGCCTATATAATAAGGAAGTTTAAAGAGTCATGTGGATAGAATAAGCCTATGCATAACTTGGAGTGTTACATCCTCCCTCCCTCCCTCCGTAGGAACATTCGTCCTCAAATGATAATAGAGTTAGTCATCCCAGACAAGTTCAAGCCTAAGATACCTACCACATAATATATATAGACACATACTTTCTCGTTAATTCCTCAACTCCGACCTTTTCATTCTTCTCAATGGGCTAAAAGAGATGGGGGTACTTGGATTTCATTACTTCTTCCATTTCCCAAGTAACCTCTTGTACTTGCTTGTTCCTCCATAGTACTTTTACCAAAGCTACTTCTTTATTTCTTAACTTGTCAATCCGAAATTGCAATGGGTAATTCCTCATAGGTAAGATCTTCCGTAACTTGTACATCTTTGATTGGAGTGATACAAGATAGGTCATCTATACACTTTCGAAGCATTGAACTGTGAAGCACTGGATGAACCATAGAAAGCTCTTAGGTAGCTCTAATTCATATGTAACTTGGCCAACCCTTTAAACAATCTTATATGGTCCTATGTAGTGTAGACTGAGCTTTCCCTTTGTACCAAATCTCATTATACCTTTCATTGGAGACACCTTCAAGAACACCCAATCTCCTATGGGAAATTCTAGTCCTCTTCTTCTAGTATCTACATAGATTTTTGTAGACTTTGAGTTGTTGCTAACCGCTTGTATTATCTTAACCTTCTTCATAGCTTGGTGAACAAAGTTTGGCCCCAAATAAGGCAGTTTTAGCTGCTTCAAACCAGCCAATTGGTGACCTAAAATTAGTTCCATATACGGCTTCATAAGAGGCCATTTTGATATTCGAGTGGTAGTTGATGTTGTAAGCAAATTCCTTAAGTGGCAAATAGTCATCCCAGCTACCTTTGAAGTCTAATAGGCATGCACAAAGCATATCCACAAGTATTTGGATTGTGCATTCTGCTTGACCATCCGTTTGAGGGTGAAAGGCTGTACTTAAACTCACTTGCGTCCCCTAGCTTCTCTGAAATGACTTCCAAAAGTTTGCAATGAATTTAGCTCCCCTATCAGATACAATAGAGGTTGGCACTTGGTGCAGCCGAACTATCTCTTTAATGTATACTCTTGCATACTCTTAGACTGTATAAGTAGTTTTGACGAGCAAGAAGTGTGCTGATTTGGTGAGTCTATCAAGTACTACCTGTATGGAGTCAAACTTCCTAAATGAGCGAGGCAACCTGGTAAAAAATCCATGTCGATCATGTCCTACTTCCAAATTGGAAGTTCTATGTGCTGCAAATAACCCCTAGGCTTTTGGTGCTCTATTTTAACTTGTTGACAATTTGGACATTGAGCCATGAATTCTACAATATCCTTCATTTCTCCCTACCAATACACTTCTTTTATGTCATGATACATTTTGGTTGATCCCGCATAGAGCGAATATCTTGAATGATGTGCTTCTATCATAATTCTCCTTTTGAGCCCGTCTACATCAGGTATGCACAATCTATTTTGACATCGTTGTACTCCCTCTTGCGTGAGTTCAAATGCCTTCATCATACCTTGCTGTGCATTCTCCTTAAGCCGTAATAGAATGGGATCTTTGTACTGTTTCTCTTTCACTTCTGATATCAATGAGGATTCTACTACATTTTGCACAATAACTCCTTCATCTTGAGATTCAAGAAGGTGAACCCCCAAGCTGGCTAATTGATGTAGATCTTTATTTACCCCTTGTCTCATTGTGGACTTCCCAAAAGTGTTTGCCATTGTCTTATGGCTTAAAACATCCACTACCACATTTGCCCTTCTAAGATAATACAAAATATCAATGTCATAATCTTTTAATAACTCAAGTCATCTTCATTGCCTTAGGTTCAGGTCCTTTTACTTAAAGATGTATTGTAATTCTTGTGATCAATATATATGTCAATATGAACTCCATACAAATAGTGGCATCATATCTTCAAAGCAAATATAACTGTTGCTAGCTCTAAATCATGGGTTGGATAGTTTTTCTTATTTAACGCAACTGCCTTGAGGCATAAGCTATTACTTTACCATGCTGGATCAAGACACATCCTAGGCCTACTCCCAAAGCATCACAATACACTGCATAACCTTTTGTTCCTTCAGGATGTACCAATACAGGTGCAGTCGTTAACTTATTTTTCACCTCTTAGAAGCTTCTTTCACATGTATCACTCAATTGGAACTTGGCTTTGTTATGTGTTAGCTTGGTTAATGGTGCAGAAATAGAAGAAAATCATTCAACGAACCTCCTATAATAACCTTCCATCCCAAGGAAACTATGAACCTCCGTAGGTGTTATAGGTCTTGGCCAGTTCTTCATAGCTTCTATCTTTAAGGGTATCAACCTATCATGACCCGGACCTAGGGCCTAGAAATGACACGGCGAATGGGGTATCCGAAGGGACCCCAAACAAGCCTCTTCACATATCATTACACATCCTTGGTCGCTGAGGCAATTAAATAACAACAAGAGAACTTAAAATAAGGATAAAGGGACTAAGAGAATCTTTCATAGCTTAAAACGTACAAGATTCAAAAGAGTCAAGGCTCAAAGCATCATTACATTACTTGTCCAACAACACCTCTAAACTTAGAATTGAGCGAGGGCTAAGATAACTTTTCAGGCTCACCCTCATAGTCATAAGCATACAATAAAAGAAAGAGATTCTTTGCGTAACATAAGATCAAAAGATAATGTCCCCGGAGTTGAGGACTCACCAACTTGCTTCAAAAATAGTACTAGCCATGTGGAGGAGGGAGATAATCAAGTAGAGCTCCAGTTCCTACATGGTAATATCATGTAGGCATAGAGTATGTGTTAGTACGTTTGAATGTACTAAGTATGTAGGATGTAATATAACAAGAGATAGGCAACATATCGAAATGCATAATTAGGCAATAAATGAGCATATAACAATATGGCATGCGTGAATGATGCTTGAAGTAAAACATGGTTATATAGAACATGTTACGTGTGTAGGAAGAGACCATCATAATAGAGACCAAGGCCTACCACCCCGTTGGCGAGGCGATCGAGGTACGAACCCCCCAACATGGTTGCATGGGCCTACTACCCCCCGAGTGAAGCGATTGAGGTACAAACCCCAACATTGTTTCACCTACTATCCCCGAGTGAGGCAATTGAGGTACAAACCCACAACATGGTTGCACGGGCCTACTAACCCCCAAGCGAGGCAATGAAGGTACAACCCTCCCCTCCAACATGGTTGTTTGGGCCTGCTACCCCGCGAACGAGGCGTGGTCAACTTCCAACACTATAGATACTATTCATGAAAGCAACACATATATACATTCCTTTCATCATCATAAAGTCACTTAACTCGTATTCCATACATTAGACCTTCAACAACTCAAGAATCCATAACTGGACATTTTATCAAACACTTGGAGGGTGTGTAATACTAGTTCAAAATCATGCAACTCAAGAGTGAAATCACGTGACAAAAATTGATGTAAATTAACCCACCAACGCTAGGTAATACCTCTTACAATATACATCAAAACCCCTAATTCAATTCACACAATAGATCATAGATCCATAGCTCAAAACATGCATAGTTAAACAACATTTCTTAAGACCCCAATATGTTTATACTCAAAATTCATAATAAGATATACCTATAGATAAACCAACTTGAAAACATGCAATTTATGTAAAAAGGAAGATTGGGCCCCATGGGTGAAAGGACCCAAAGGTTGAAACCCACATACCTCAACTTTGGAGGTTTCCTTGATGAAGATTAGATTGAGAGCTTGAAGTTTGAATGAAACCCTTGAGATTCGGAATGAGATTGGGACACTTGAATTTGGGTGGAATATTTGGCTGTATGTTTGAGAGGGTTTTGGGGAATGGCTTCAATGATATGAGGTTGAAAAATGACTAAGTATAGGTATTGTTAGGCATACGAAGGCTTAGGACCAACACCCTAAAGCCTTGGACCGAGATTAGAATACTGGCAACAAAATGAACTACTCCATAACGGCTCCACATCGCAGAGGGAACGCGGACCCCCACTGTTTTGCGAAAACTTAGGAAAATCAAATTTTGCTATGGTTACTCTAAAATGAGGGTTAGACCCATTTCCCACTCAATTGTTTCCCTAAACAAGAATATGAAGTCGAATTTTTGATATCACATACGAGTTTTGAGATATATGGAAATTACGATTATGGGCACTTTTGAGGTACATTTTCGAGCATTTTTTGGGGTCGTTTCACAACCCTTATTCCTTCATCAGATACAATGTTCACCTCGAATGCCATCAATCTTAACCAAAACTTGCACTTGGAAAACTTTGCATATAACTTACGATTAACACTTGTCGCAGGTGATTCGCGTGATCTCCTTATGATCCTGAATACAACAAAATATCATCTATAAATATTATCACGAAAACATCCAAAAATATCTTAAACACCTTATTGAAATGCTGCCAAAATACAACACATTTGGTACCTAAGACAAGGGATTTTGCGAGTTGTTAATTCGACTTTGTATGTTTTTTATGTGTTTTTGTGTTGTTATTGCAGAAAAGATAGGTTGGCATGATTTTAGGAGAAAAATTGCAGATTTTGCTGAAGTGCAGGACGTATGAGCATTCCTATGAGTCGTAGCCCAAGCTACGAATCGTAGGGTGATCTCGTAGCTAGAAATAATGAGCAAAATTAAGAATCTGCTAAGTGGAGATCAGCCATATGAGGCCACTCTATGAGTCATAGGCCTTACTACGACACATATCGGTGGGTAGGGTTCGTATCAAGAAATAGAGAGCTAAAAGTTTGTACCAAGAATTGAAGGCCTAGACTAAGAGCGGATCATACGAGTCGTAACCCAAGTAATGACTCGTAATAGTGGGTCGTAACAGCCAAGTCTAAAAGGTCAAGTGCTGACCACAAGACACCAGTTACGACTTGTAGGTCACCCTACGAGTAGTACCTGCACGACCTGCCTACTGCCAGCTATCTTTTCTATATAATCATTAGGGTTAAATATTAAATAGCATAAATACTTAATGATAGGGTTTAAGAAGGGAGAGCTGAAACATTGAATATTTTCAGAGAACACTTTAGACATTCTCTATTGAATATTCTAAGGGTCTTTCAAGAGATTAGTGTAGATTCTCATCTTTTATTTAAAGACACACTTTTGGGATTGGAAAACTCACATTGTACTTATTCTCCATAAATCCAAGCTCGTCGTTTGCAACTTGTGGTGTTCTTGTTCTTCATTATTTTGGGTAAACTCTCTACTATGTCTTCTAACTTCATTGTTGCTGATTTTGCCTTAGCGATCAGTACCTAACCACCCACAACTTGGGGCTGTGGGAACCATGAGTAGTTGACTTGAAATAACCTAGACTTTCTACATGTCTTTGATTGGGGTTTTGCTTGTATTGTTTATTTCACTTCATTTTGAATGATGTTCGGTGGTGGCCAACACCAAACCATGCCAACTATCACGATCCTGACCAAGGTAGTGAGGAATAGGAAAAAGGAAGTAAATGACAGGATTTTATTATTGTGTTCTCGTCTAATCAACCAAACCTGACCAATGGGAGGTTGATTGGGACAATGGGTAATGGTTAGTTAGTACCACATGGTTGCTGACCAAGCGCCATGGTAAAATTCGACCTTCACCTTCACTAGAGGGATGGAAGAACCTAAGTTACCATCCTGCATGTGAATTCCCAATTAGAGTTATGTTATCTAGGGTAATTTAGTCAACGTATCAGGGGGAACACAATCCCCAAGTAGTCCCTAAATTTAAGTGTCTTCCCGCAAATTACTGTAGTTTTTATCTTCATTTTGGTTCTTGAATCACAAACCCCCTTCCCCCATCATCAAATCCATAAAAACAGTTGGTGCATTTGTTAGGCCAAATGACATAACTAAGAACTCAAAATGACCATATCGTGTTCGAAAAGTTGTCATGGGTATATCTTGATTTCTGACTCTCACTTGGTGATAACCCGACCTTAATTCAACCTTTGAGAAACACTTAGCACCCTGTAACTGATCAAATAAATCATCAATTCTAGGGAGGGAATATTTATTCTTTACTGTCACCTTATTTAACTGTTGGTAATCAACACACATCATCAACGAGCCATCTTTCTTGCATACAAATAAAACTCGTAGTCCCTAAGAGGATATACTAGTACGTATAAATCCCTTCTCTAGAAAATCATTTAATTACTCCTTTGACTCCCGTTATATTGCTAGAGTCATTTATATGAGGGAATGGATATAGGCTGTGAATTTGGGAGCACATCAATACCAAACTCAACTTCTCGTTCGTGAGGCAACCCTGGAATATCATAAAGATTATACATTCGAAAATTCATTAACCACCGGAATAGATTGAATGGTTGGAGGATCTGCATCTATATCTTTTACCCTCACTTAATGGCATATGTAACCTTTAGACACCATCTTCCTTGCCTTAAAATAGGAAATAAACCTACCTCTTGGCGTCCCAATATTATCTTTCCATTCAAGGACTGCCTCCTTTGGAAAATGGAACTACACCGTCTTAGTTCGGAAATCCACCATGGCATAACAAGAAGCCAACTAATCCATACCCTTTATAACATCAAAATCTACCATTTCTAGCTTGACAAGGTCAGCTAATGTGTCATGATCACAAATAGTTACTATGTAATCACGATAGACCCTTCTAGCTATAATAGACACGCCAATTGTGGTAGACACTTCAAATGGTTTAATCAATAATTCAAGTAATCTTTTGAACTTCCCAGCAACTAATGGAGCAACATATGATAGAGTAAATCCTGGGTCAATAATGCGTATACAATATGTGAAAAGATAGACAATGTACCTGCAACCACATCTAGGGAAGCCTCAACATTTTACAAATCTCCTAGAGCATACATGCAATTTTGAGCTCCACTAGAACTAGCTGCCCCTCTAACACACCTACCACAACCTGCAGATAATTATGGACCCCTACCTAAGAAAGGCACTGTTGATGATGATGCAGCAACTGAACCAGTAGGTGTGGCCATACCACCTGTATCCCATTGAGGGCAATTTCTCATCATATGGCCTGGTGTACCACACCAAAAACAAACATCCATCCCAAATTGGCATGCACCTAGATAAGTCCTCGTGCATTGCTTACAAGGCTGTCGAGGAGGTCTTGATTGGCTCACACTTCTTTGCTCTTGGTGCTCTAGTATGCGTGAACCTTGGATTTTATTTTGTTGCCCAAACTGGTTTCCCCAAGACCCTTGATATTGAGGTGGAGCACTAGCTGTAGAGTAGGAAAATGAAAATGATGGCCTGGGTGGTTTATTAGAAAATCAAGGCCTAAACTCACCTTGGGATGGGGTAAACTGCCTCATAGATCTATCCCTCTTGGATTGTGCTCTTTTCGACTCTTATGTCCTCCTACGTTGCCTTTGATCCTCTAACTTTTGTGAAAAATCTTGCATCCTTGCTATATTTACGTATTTATTCAAGGGATCTAATCCATCCACATATCGATAAACTCGATCCTCCATAGTAGCAACCAAATTAGGAGCATACCTGACCAAGGAATTAAATTGAAGACTATACTCTCTTACACTCATACCTCCTTGGTAAAGATTTAAGAATTGATCTGCACGGGATGGCAGAGAGTGGTCAAGAAATGCCTTTTTAAACTCTTTCCAAATAACTAGAGGTGCCTCTATAGTCCTGGATTTCTTCCAAGTTTCATACCATAATATAGCCACCCCTTTTAATCTATATGTTGCTAGCTCAACAACTTCTATACCACTTACATGCATAACATTCGAGGTGCATTGGATTTGGTCAACAAAGTCTTTTGGATCTTCTTTAGGATCTAACCCAGTGAATGAAGAAGGGTCCAAATTAACAAAGTCACGTATCCGTGTGCTAGCTGCCCTATCTACAGCACCAATGCCTGCAATCAAACCTTCTTTCCTTTGACTTTGACCAGCAACTATACGAGTCAATAATTGGACCTCATTCCTTAAATCATGTTGAGTAGCATTAATAGGAGGCTCTGGAGGTGTTGTTGCCTTCCTTAGCTCTTCTAGACGTGGAGGAGTCCGGGAACTCAGTGATAAGGACTCATCTGGAATCTTACTTTGGTTAGGTCTAGCTTGTGATTGGCTGGTACCTTCTCCAAGATCTATCTACTTACCTATATTGCTTCTCCTTGTGACAGGCATTTTTTTATAAATATAAAACAAACAATTTAGGGGGTTAAATATGATCCACCTATGATAATGGCTCTGTGGCACGATCTAGGAAATGAAATAAAAGAGGCAACTCCTAAATGTCTTATAGCCTTATGTTTATAGATGTAGTGAGCAACACACCCATAAGCAAGACACTACATAGACATGACTTTGTAGACTCCTAGGTGACCCGCTCCGATACCATTGTTGTCACGCCTCCAAACCTATAAAGATGGACAGGCACTCGACGCCCTCAAGGCTTGAGAGAATCAACATACAACTTGTTCTTACTATGTATATGATTTTGACAACTACACATCAGTGAAAGTTCATGCAAACTATAGAGATAAGAGATCAAGTAGGTAACACCAAAACTTACATATCAGACTTGGCCGTTGAGGACACAATTATTTAGAGATAAGATACAACTGAACTATATACAATAAGTCTACAAAGCCTCTATAAAACAACATAGGTTGGGACAGGCCCCACCTTACTTTGAACTATTATACAATACCAAAATGCATATATAACAAACGACTCCGTAAAGCCTCGGATCAACTTGGAGCTCACTAAACGCAACTGGGTGTCAGGTGCACCTACACTTAAGATCTACTAGCTGGAGTATTTGTACCTGTAACAAGCATTGTAGTATCTTTCAAAAGGGACATCAGTACGAAATAATGTACTGAATATGTAAGGCAATAGCATATGTAAAATGAGAACTCAAGTGAAATCAAGTAGGAAGATATAAATGCTTAACTCATAGTAAAGGATCACCTTTGTTATACTTGTGGAACCATGTAAATTACGTTCTTTTCTTTACTTTTCAGTGCTTTAGAATTCCTTTAGATGTGTAATATGAATGACCAGCTAATCAGTGGTAAAAAAGAATGACCCATGCTAGGCATTTTAACCCCTGGGATTCTGTCCTCACAGCTATACAAATTGGGATCGACCAATGCTAGGCTTTCGCACCTGTGCTGTCATCCTCGTAAACCAAGTGAGATCGACCCATGCAAGGCTCTTGCCCTCTAGGATGCCACCCATGCTGTGGACAGTGTTCAAGTTATTCTTTAATACTTTAAGATTGTTACTTTCATGGTCGTGATAATTTTGAAGCTTTGGATCCATGTACCTATAGTGTAAGATATGACAATGGTCACTTAAGGTAGTATAATAATGCAAGAATCGGAGGTAACATTAATGAGCCACTTAGGAGTATAATGACACAATTGGCTATATGAATGAAAGTGGACTCATCATGGTAGTGCTTGGAAGAGTAAGCTACAGATTTACTAATAAAGAACACTGCCAATATTGGACCAATGCTTGAGGAGCTCACTGGTTGATAGTGACACGGGAGTTAGTTTCATGCCAAAGAATATGACAAAAAAATTGAATAGCCTTACATTCCTTGTTGTACGACCTTGTTATTACCTCAAAGTAACCTCGTTTCTTCCCAAATATTTATCTACAATAGAGTGGGCGATAAAACTAGTATTAGTAGCTAATAAGCACATGTTGGCAGTTCAATCTTACCCAAAATAACATTCGAGCAGCAAGTTCATGAATACCAACCTATGGGTGTTCTTTCAACCCTTCCTCGTCTAATTGCATTTGTGTAATTCATATTTTTTTTGTATACATAGTGTACCTCAGCTTGTTTTTAGTTCCATTATACGCTTAAAACAGTTCACAAGGTACAACACATAACAACTCCACACAACACATAATTAAGCAGTAACATTGCACGTTTTTTTTGTATTTCGCCACGAACAATCCACATCCTTTCCCAACATTAACCAAACTGTTTTCAACACATTTACACACCCAAACAGTTCCAAAACAGTCCAATGTACGTGGAGGACATAAGACCCTAACTCCTAGTCATCCTCCTGCGAGTTCTTGTAAACTTACGCTTAAAATATCATACTTAACCTTATGTCGAAAGAAAATAAAGATGTGGCAGTAACATACTTCAATTCATATAACATGTCCTTTTTAATTCAATTTCTTCAAGAACTTTAATTTCTCTTCACACTTTAAACTAAACAAGAAGCAAAAAGTCCCTTAACAATCAAGAGAAATAAGCAAAAACTTGGGAGAATATTCTTCCCTATACTTCTATTTAAGCATAAGTAACATGTTTTTCTTGTCTTTCATGATAGAATATAGTTAAATTTATAGGTATTTGCACTCACCTTAGCCTACAACAAGAAGGGCTTTCTCAAGTACTCTAAAGAAATTATAAGGTTGCTTTTCCTTACTCCTTGAGAGAGAAGAGAGAGCTGGAGTTTAATCCTTTTTTTTGGTATGTTAAAATGAATAAAATGTCCAACTAAATTTGCCTTTTTATGAGCTCTTTTTTTGGCCCATAAAATAATCCCTTAACCTCCTCATTTTGCTTCAATCTCAACCACTAAATGGCTAAGGAGGTGATGCAGCTACTTATTTATGTCAAGCTGCTCAAAAATATCAAAGTAGGTGAAACGCCTACTTGATTTATCTCTTGTTAGGCTAACTACTTGGGCCTTGGAAGATTTGGAAGGTGGGCTATTTTCCTTTCTCTTAGTTTGGGCCTCAAGTGAGTCCATTAACATAGGCTTAAATCAGATCCATTTGCCTTGGACACCTTAACTATATTCATATAGCTCAAGTTGGTGGTGCACCTAGTAATTTAATTAAGTCGAGCAACCAGCCCACTTACCTTATTCTATATTTTTTTTAAACTGCACTCAGTCTTGGTGTAATTCAATACTTTACCTTAATCATTAAATTCAACAACACCTTACTATCTCGAGGTTAAATACTTCCATTGAGTTTGACTTGAGATATGTCAAGGCATCATAACACTTTTTATCGAATTCAAATCACCACTTCTCAAATATGGAACTTGGTTCATTGCCTATATAATAATGACATTTAAAGAATCGTGTCGAAAGAATCAGCCTATGCATAACATGGAGTGTTACAATATCTTTTTAGTTCTAGACTAATAATTATAATTTATAAGTATGAATAAAGAATTGCTATTATTCATGAATGCTTGTAAGATTCATACAAGATACAAGAGTTCTTTAGAAGATGGGAAGATTAGAGATTAGATAAGAGAGAAAATAGAAGAGTTGATCAAATGATTTATTCATACCAATCCAATTCTGAACACTTGGTGAGTAATCTTACATAGTGATCACAACCATTTTCTGTACATTGCCACTGACTAACTAACTGCCAGATTAACTAACTGATTTACATGATCTTACAAGTATATAGTACAAGGACTAAACTACCCTTCTGAGCTACTTGTATAAAGTTACATCAACACAAACATGTGGACAATGAAATTGAATAAAAAATAATGATATAATGAAATATCAGTTTAGTGTGTTTCCACTATTAGGAGAGGCTCATTGGCAAGGAAAATATGTCTAAGAGCCTTCAAGAAGACACTGAAATTGCAGGTTAAGTGAAGCAAAGCATTCACCATGTTTTAAGCCTCTCTTCAAGTCTTAAGCACGCCTTTGACCATGGAGACTAGAGGTTAAATCCTAAAAAAGACAAAAAGCTATAGGTGATTTCTTCCTATATGTCTAAACCTTGATAGGCAGAGTAACCTTACATGAGTGGGTGCGAAGTAGAAGGTACATAGTGGAACAATACTGGTTTTGGCCCTGTTGAAGGCAAATCAGTTAGGTGGGGAAGAGATATCAATGTAGGTGAAGGGATGGGATTGCCAATTTTCTTTTGAGATGTCTGTGTGTGTTTAGAACTTATTGATTCATACATCTTTTACTCCTCTACTAATGAATTAGAACATTGGATAATCAAGCACCTTTTGCTACCACCACATTTCAAAGAATACTGTAAACATTCTCGGTAGTAATAAATATAATACCTTGCTAGCAATAACTGTTTATTCGGATTGCTAGTAGCAGCGCCAGCTGGACTCCATTTTATGGTATATATCTCCTAAAAACATAATAGTCAGTAGCTGATGTCTGATTGATTAAATGAATCAACAAAGGCCATGAGGACACAGAAAGAACAAAAATAGAAATAATTATATTATATCTGATACTTTGTGATGTTCTCTGAAATCAAGCAAGTAGACATCCTGTTTCATGCTCCATATCTGCACAGATAGAATGAATTGAGCAATTTTATTTTATACAACAAAATAATTGGGATTTCTTGGAAACAAAATATTTAAGTCCTAGCGTAGAAAAAGTAGAAACTAAAATTTGACTTTCTCTATTCTATCTGGACATCTGTAATTTATAAACTCCCATGACAATTGACACTATTGATTCAAAGTTTAGGAATCTCGGCAACACAGATTCCTTTTTCTGTTAAATGAGAAATCTCCAAGCGCCAGTGGCACACCACATACTGTCACTCTACACCTAGACCATACATCATGATTTTCACTCTTATTACAAGACCAAAGGTGAAACAAAGAGCTTACATAGTATCAATAAACAAATTAACATGCTATCCGCTAGCCCTATATTAAGCTGATCTTGCCTTTGGAGCACAATTTTAAGTTCCAATATTTAGTGACAAAGACATAAATAAGGGACTTTCTGATACGATAAAAATAAATGGCAAGGAAATGAACAGAAGAAAAAGACAACAATATGCATTGACACAAATAATACATAAATTTAGAGCCTAAATAAATATTTAACGGTACTTAGAAGACCGTAAGCAATTCTCTGAAACATGTGGAGGAAAGGGTCTACTTAAGAGGCTACTTTTGTTCTTTTTTCCAAATACTTAACATACTTGAGAAGGACATGATAGGAATTACCTTGACTGAGGGGTCCCACTTTTAGATTATTCACAAAGGATACATCATGTTCCAATCAAGCATATCACTTTGCACAAAAAGTTTCATATGGAAAAGTGCATAAAATATTTCAAGTTGAAATTGTGATGATAAAAACAAAATGAAAAAGTTAAAGCCTGAGTTTTTGAGACATTCTCCTGTGTTGTAAATTAGTGCCATGTTTTATTTTATCAGAACATTTAACCAAAGCCAGTTTTGAATGAAAACATAAGACCAACTGTTTAACACATCATCCTTGCAAGATATGAGGTAATAATATAAAAGAAAAATCAAGAAAGAACAAGGGCGACAAAACACCTGAATGAAAATCAAATTGCTGCTTCAATTCTCGAGACTTCACATTTCAAACAACTGCAGTTGTATCAATACTACCACTAAGAAGATAACACCTTTCTTATTCCACTTTGAAGAGATGATTGGCCTTATATGTTTGTTAAAAGTAGTAACCAATTCCCCTGGATGAAAAGTCAGTCATAGAATATCAGCAAGATAAAACATTTCAGTGTTAACATGGAATAACATGCCAATTGATGAAAAGTCTAAGTCAAAGAGATTCAGTGTAAAACAATGGGAAGAACTCAACATTCTTGAAAAGAAAAATCTTTCCCAGCCTCGGAAAATTTTTCTCTACAAAAAGAAGCCAAAGAAGTATAATTGGAAACATTGCTTAAATGCTTTTGGGTACAGTTATCTCATGGGTCAACTGGTTCTCTTTAGCAAAAAGCTAATAATTTCTGGGTGCCTTTTAGTTTCAATGATATAATCCAAAGAAAAATCTAGCAAACACATGTCTAGAACTATGCTTTTCCAACATACATTCAATTTTCAAAACAAGTTTTTCCTCCATGTCCCTTACCAGATCGGTTCCAGACTCTGGCTTGGCCATCACAAAAACCTATCGCAAGCAGGGTACCCTCACTCTGTAAAAGAAAAAATATCATAAGTGCAAGATCAAACAATAACAAAAAGTTCAAATTGGTAACCACAAGCAATGCAGTCCAATTTTAGAAAGTCCACCAGAAAAGTATAGAAGAACAAGAGTCAGCCCAAAACAAGCAGTTGAAAACTCACATCAACAACTAGACGACTGGTAGAAGCAGTTATACATATCCTTCCACACATTGAAGAACTCATAGATTGCTACTACAAGAGAATAAGAAGCATAATATTCAAAGTCCTGCTGCTTATGATGATTATCTCCAAAATCGTAAAATCATAAGAGAATTAAAAATAGAAGTATGAATATGAACATGAGCTGATTTGTAAACGAGAGAGACAAAAGAAAGAAATGGTACTAAAGCTTACCCAGATGCAAGAGGTGATTCTGGACTCCAAGCACGGACAAAAACCTAACATGAATTTAGGAGCAAAAGAAAATTGTAGTGTTAATATAAAAGACAGAAAAGAGAAGATATACACCAGATCACCTATTGACATATCATGGCAAACAAGAAGAACTTTGTAGACATGAAGTCAAACCTCAGACGTATGTCCTTCCAAAACCATTACATCACATGTAGGAATCTCACACGACAAAGAGGTTGAGACTTTGCAGATATCCATAGGCTCCAAATCTATCTAGCAACAAAAGCAAAACTCTGTGTCACAAAACCACCAAAGTAATGCATAGAATGTAGGTGAATGAATGGAGGAGTTATGCTTTAGTGGTTACAAGAGTTACAAGACATAATAAGGTAGAACATAGCTTAGTGGTTACATGAGTTATTAACCACTAATAGTCATATAAGGTACAAGAAACTAATGACCATAAGAGTTACAAGAACTAATAACCATTTTGCCACAATTTATACACACTAATATATACACTTAATATTTTATTTTAATAATAAAATGCATATACACGAATAATAAATCCTTTGCAGCGACTCCACATCAAAAATATAACAAAAGATATAAACAAAAGTCCTAATCATCATGTAAGAGTTGTGATAAGTGTAAACTAGTTGTAAAAGAGAAAAAAAAATGTATCTCCAATAATTCAACATAATTTGTAGAGTTATTGTCCACACAATATAATGTATGTGCTTTATTTAGTAGGGGTATGCATCGGTTGGTTCGGTTTGGTTCAGTTTATACATTATTGGTTTGGTTAATCGGTATTCGATATTTAAATATGCTAAACCAATAAGAAATCACTAGAATAATTTTAATCGATTTTCGATTTATTGATTTTTAATTTCTTAACGGTTCGGTTTTCGATTTACCAGATAAGAATGTTAATGAGAATTTGCATTAATAAACAGCAGATACGGTATGAAGACTATGTTTACAAAACTTGCAAAAGCTATAATTAGTTAATTGCATATTAAAATACTAAAGTTGCTAATTAATCACTTAAGTATTATAAAAATTAAAATATGTAAAGTATTGCTACAGTGTCCTATTACTAATAACTAATATTTTTTGAAGGGTAAAATGGTAAGCTATTATAATCTTATTGGATTATCAGTTTACCCAATAACCTAATAGTAAAAACCAATGTTGAATCGATAATTCAATAATCTATTTGTCAAGCCCCGGGAGGGTACCCTAGGCGTAACTGGCACTCGGAGACTATTACTAGTCCCCAAGAACCACCTAGTCTCATCGCATTCGTTTAATCAATTCATTTGCGAAAGATATTCAAGAATATTCTAACTATCAGTGGGCTATCAAACTCATCATCAACATCCATCATATGAAGCAAGATAAAGGAAACAAACTTAGTGTAAAAGTAGAACAATAGGGGGAAAGGAACCCCAATATCAAACGTCATCTGTCTAGATCAAACGTCATCTGTCTAGATCTACGTCTACGGTTACTGTCTAAGACGGTATCATGACAGGCCATGGCTACCACAATAAAAGTAAAATGACTCAAAAAAGCTAAAGAAATAACTATCCTCCGGATGTGGGGGAGGACTCACCACGATCTGAAATCAAGAAGCTCGGAACCTCAATGATTAGGCTGTTGAAGTACTCTGTGTACTGAATCTGCATCATAAAACGATGCAGCATCAAAGGGGCATTAGTATGTGGAATGTACATAAGTAAAATGTGCTAAAGTAAACAATACGGGCTATACAATATGAAATGACATCATCTCATCAATCACTCAACCTCAACTCAAGATAAGGAATAGAACTCTACCACATTACCCTCAATCAACACTCGTACTATCATATCAACATCAGAATACTATCAGTAGAGGACCTATCTGGGAGTTTCTCAGACCTACAGCTACCACCTATAAGCCGGTGATGGTACAAAGAAGTAGTGTCATTGCGGCATCCACCTAGTACCTTGTCGGTGTAAAAGGTCATACATCAGGGGTTTATAATAACATCAAGTCCTCTTTTGGGACTAAGGAAGCATCCTTTCTCACGGTCCAATCCTCTTCTACATTGGCCATGTAGTTAATGAGTGCGAGTGGGACTCACTCTTACTCATTTTCGGTGCTCAATACTCCTCCCAGGACTCAACATGCTCATAAACATCAACATCAAAGTTTTCTTATCGTTTGGTCTCTTTTGGACAAGACATCATCTCATATCATCATCTCTCAACTCAAGAATATTATGATTACTCTTTAAAACTCATGTATGACCTCTTAAAGACTCAAAGGGACTCACAGTCCATCAATTTCAGTACATTATCATCAGTATTCAATTAGATCAAGACCCAAACCACATCAATCATGCATACATATGACATCCAGCCTCTAGACATCAACCCCTAGCTTCATTCATGGATTCTTTAATAATTAAACATGTGTAGTATACACAAAAGCTCAATAAATCAGTTTGAATAGAAAATAAAAGTTAGGATGGCCATTAACTTACGAAAATACATATAGAATAATAGTAATTCTCGACATAGCATTCAAAAAATCATAACATAAACTCATCACCTATCAACTATCAACCTAATTCAATCATGGGGGCACATGGGAGAACAATCTCATGTTTTAGATAGTCTTTACATACCTGGGATGAAGATTGTACGAATCTTCGAGGGAATTTGAACTTAAACCTCGAAACCCTCAAGATATCTCTTCTTCTTGTCTCAAAATCTACACTTAGAATTATGACATAAATGGTTTTGAAACCCTTCGTTCGAATAAAATAGTTTAAATATACATTTAGGGGTATTAAAATAGGTTGCAAGTACCCAAAATACCCTTCCCGAAATTAAAAGGAAAAAGTCAGAAAAATTGTACTTGTCCTCGACGCGCCAGGGGCACGGACTAGTACATTTCACAAATTTTTAGAAATTTCAATTCCCATCGAAATTTAAAAAAAAACTTAAGTGTGTCTCTGCGCCCACTCCGCGTCCTCTAGGGCTGCGGATCGACATTGTTTTGGAAAAAATTAGTAAATTTATTTTTCGACTCGACTTCTCTTAAATAGGGTCAAGACCATTTTCCCAATCGATTTTCTGCGCTGATCGCGAATCCGGTTTTGGAAGATGTGTTGTGCGCATGATACATTTTTAGGGGCATTTCAGTAATTTTACACCATGTTACATCATCTCCCCCTTGGATCATTCATCCTCGAATGAAGAATAGAGTTAGAATAAAAACACGAGCAACCTCAAAACTCATCTTATTCCTCACTCGGGAACCCTCGAACTCTCATGTATCCATCACTTTCTATGTCTCTATCTTAGACTCAAGATTGGAATTAGTACATCAATTCAAGAAAGGAACTTTAACAGCATTAAGGATAGGGACATTACCTTCAACATCATCATGATTCGGCATGAATAGGTGCAAGTATTTAAGTTTCATTGCTTCCTTGGCTTCCTAGGTAGCTTCTTCAACAAATTGATTCCTCCATGGAACCTTGACGGAGGCTAGCTCTTTGTTCCTCAGCTTACAAACTTGTCAATCAAGGATTTGGACTGGAATTTCCTCATAGGACAAGCTATACTTTACTCCTGTACTCTTAATAGGAATTGCCGAAGAAGGATCTCCAAGCACTTCTTCAGCATTGACACATGAAAAACCAGATGAAGTCCATCTAGCTTGGAAGGCAAGTCTAGCTCATAAGCAACTTTCCCATTCCTCCTCACGATCTGGTACGGTCCAATATAGCATGGACTCAACTTCCCCTTCTTACCAAACCTCATGACTCCCTTCATGGGTGACACCTTCAAGTACACCCAATCATCCACCTCAAACTCTAAGTCTCTTCTTCTCACATCCGTATAAGACTTCTGACGACTTTGTGCTCTCTAACCTTTCTCTAATGACTTTCACCTTCTCCATGGACTAGTGGACAAGATCAGGTCCAATCAACTCAGCTTCGCCAACCTCGAACCAACCAATTAGTGATCTATACCTCCTCCCATAAAATGCCTCATAAGGGGCCATCTGAATACTGGCATGGTAACTATTGTTGTACGCGAACTCAATCAATGGCAGGTGATCATCCCAGTTACCCTTAAATCCAATGACACAAGCTCTCAGCATATCCTCCAAAATTTGAATGGTGCGCTCTGCCTATCCATCTGTCTAAGGGTGAAAAGTCATGCTCAGATGTACTTTCGTACTTAATCCCTTTTGAAAAGATCTCCAAAATTAAGAAGTGAATTGAGCTCCTCTGTCCGAGATGATGGACAAGGGAACCCCATGCAACCTCATAATTTCTTGAATATATAGTCAGGCATACTCCTCAATTTTGCCCATATTAGTTGTCATGACTACCAAGAAATGGACTGATTTACTCATTCTATCCACAATTACCCATATTGAATCATACTGCTTTCGGGTCCTTGGTAAGCCGAAAATGAAATCCATGTTGATCATCTTCCACTTCCATTCTTGAATTTCAAAATTTTGGGCCAATCCACATAGTCTCTTGTTTTCAAACTTGACCTGTTGACAACTAGGACATATAGAGACGAATTCAGCAATGGCCCTCTTCATTCCATTCCACCAATAGACTTCTCTTAAGTATTGATACATCTTAGTAAAACGGGGGTGAATAGAATATATAGAGCTATGAGCGTCGGCCAAGAGCCTCTCTCGAACACAATCAACATCAGGCACACACAATCTTCCTTGATATCTCAACACCCAATCTCCCCCTTTAGAGAAAATCATCACCTTCTGCTTGTGAACCGCTTTTTTCAATTGGAATAAGACAGGGCCTTGGTCTTGATTTTCCTACATATTTGACACTAAGGATGAAGCAGACCCATTCTGAACATTAACCCCACCTTCATTGGTTCTCCTCAAGTTGCACTCCTAGTCGGGCTAGTCTATGAACTTCCTTAGCCAATCTCTCTTCCCTTCCTCCACATGGGTAGTGCTACCTATAGACAACCCGCTAAGAGCATCAGCAATAATATTAGCCTTACCTAGGTGATAAAGAATGCTCATGTCATAGTCTTTGTGCAACTCCAAATATCTGCTCTACCGGAGGTTGAGCCTTCTGACTGAATACATATTATAAACTTTTGTGGTCAGTGAACACGTGTTCATGCACTCCATACAAGCAGTGACGCCAGATCTTAAGTGCAAATACCACTGCTGCCAACTTGAGATCATGAGTCAGATAATTCTTCTCATGGGTCTTAAGTTGTCTGGAAGCATATGCTATCACCTTCCCTTTCTGCATAAGCACACAACCCAATCCAACTCTGGATACATCACAGTATATCGCAAACTCTCCCTTCCCATCGGGCAAAGTCAAAACCAGTGTTGTAGTCAATCTAGTCTTCAACTCTTGGAAACTCTTTTCACATTCCTCATACTACTGAAATTTGGCTTCTGAGTTAGCTTAGTCAATGGTGCTGACAAAAAAGAGAAGCCCTCAACAAATCTATGATAGTAGCCTGCCAAACCCAAGAAGCTTCTTATTTCTGTCGGAGAAGTTGGTCTAGGCCAGTTCTTAACCTCCTCAATTTTCTGAGTATCCATTCGAATACCATCTACCGAAACAACATTGCCTAGGAAGGCCACAGACTTTAGCCAAAACTCATACTTTGAGAATTTCACATACAACTCATAATCTTTGAGCATTTGCAAAACCATTCTAAGGTGATTAGCATGCTCCTCTTCATCTTTGAAATACACCAGAATATCATCAATTAACACAATCACAAACATATCAAGATACGGTCTGAACACTCTATTCGTCAAATCTATGAAAGTTGTTGGTGCATTTTTCAACCCAAAGTACATGACAAAGAACTCAAAATAGTCATACCATGTCGTAAAGGCTATCTTTGGAATATCATTTTCCCTCACCTTCAACTAACGGTAACCTGATCTGAGGTCTATCTTGGAGAAATAAGTAGCATCCTGAAGTTGGCCAAATAGATCATCTATTCTGGGAAGAGGATACTTATTTTTTATTGTGATCTTGTTCAGTTGTCGATAGTCTATACGCATTCTTATATACCCATCTTTCTTATGCATGAATAAGATAGGACCACCCCAAGGAGAGACACTAGACCTCAGGAAACCTTTCTCTAATAAGTTCTTCAATTGTTCTTTCAATTCTTTCAACTCTTATGGGGCCATTCTATAAGGTGGAATTGAAATGGGTTGGGTCTCGGGAAGAACATCAATCCCCAAATCAATCTCCCTATCAGGAGGGACTCTAGGTAGATCATCAGGAAACACCTCAAGAAACTCATTCACAATTGGGACTGACTCAAGAGTAGGAGATTCAACATCATCAAACTTAACTTGCACAAGGTGGTAAATCCAACCCTTGGAGATCAACTTCCTGACTCTAAGATAAGAGATAGACTTGCCCTTAGGGGCAACAAAACTCCCTTTCCACTCTTTGACAGGTTTATTAGGGAATGGGAACTAGACAATTTAGGTTCTACAGTCAACAGAAGCATAACATGTGTGAAGCCAATCCATGCCCAGTATCACATCAAAATCAATCATCTCCAATTCTAGCAAGTGAACTAAGGTGTCTTTATGATAAATGAACACTATAAAATCCCTGTAAATTCTCTTATCTAAGATATAGTCACCAGTAGAAGTGGAAACAGCAAAAGGATCAAGTTAACACTCTAGAAAAATCCCAAACTTACTATCCACATAAGGAGTGACAAAAGATAAAGTGGCACCGGGATCAAGCAATGCATAACAATCAAAGGTAAAGACTCGAAGCATACCCGTAACAACATTTGGTGTAGCCTCCTGATCCTGTCGATTACCTATAGCATAAAGGCGGTTCGTCCTACCATCTGTACTTGTAGCATTACCCCTCTATGACCGCCATCTGGGGATGCTATAGAGGACTGTGCTCTATTGCTTTCTTCACCTTGTCTTCTCTTTGGGCACTCACACCGGAGTGACCCATCTGCTCACATAGGAAGCAAGCATCTGTGCCCCAACGGCACCTACCCAAATAGAGCTTCCCACAATTGCCACAGGGTGGCTTTTCCTTTGGGCCTTGAGTCACACTGGCCTATGATTGGGTGCCTTGAGCCTTGAAATTATGGAATCCCTGGGAGGTCTTACCATACCTCTTTGGTTGAACAGGCGTACTCGCTATAGAAGGTGCATGATGAGATGATCTTTTCTTGAAGTAAAACTTGTCACCCTTATTCTGCCTCTGCTGGCTAGGCTCATGTCTTGCTGATTTTGCCTTTTTGTTCATCTGCTCCTCCCTATCTCTTCTCGTATCCTCTTTTGTCTGCTGGGCATACACCATAATTCTGGAGATGTCCATGTTGGGGATCAACAAGGCTGCCTTGCACTCCTTCTACACATGTCTGCCTAGGCCAGATACAAACTTCCTCATCCTGGCCCTCATATCTTGTGCCATCTCCGAAGCATACTTGGACAGCTTAATAAACTTAAGGTTGTACTCCTTCACTATCATTCCTCCTTGCTTTATGTTCACAGACTCATCCACCTTGACCTCCCTCAACACTTGAGGAAAGAAGTGGTTAAGGAAGGCAGTTTCAAACTTCTCCCATGTTGTAGACTCTATATTCACACCCTACTCTCCTCCCATTAGTTGTACCGAACATTAGCGACATCTTTCAATTGGTAGGAAGTAAGCTCCACGCCCTCAGTCTCATCAGCATGCATCGGTTTCAAGACCTTATACATTTCATCAATGAAGTTCTGCGGGTCCTCCACAACCTTAGACCCTGTACACATTGGCGGGTTCATCCTCAAGAAATCTCTGAGTCGAGTTGCAGCTGAGGGCTCCTGTGAGCTAAAGCTGGGAGCTTGTGTACCCCGACTATTACCCTGGGAGGCCACCAACTGAGTCAACATGGTGATGGCTCCCCTAAACTCTACCTCAATGCTGGAAGCTGGCTAAGGCTAAGCAGGAGGCACTTGTGGGACATCAGTAGTCCTAGCAGGTCGTCCTCTTCTCCTTGCCTCTGTCTGGACGAGGACCTCAGGTTGGGTGTTCTCAGCAGCTGGGGCGGCATCTCTCTGAGCAGTTGTTCTCTTTGGTGGCATTTTCTGCAATATGTACAACATACGAATTAAAAGAAGGTACTTCATAGAGTTGAACTCTATCACACGAATTTAGATCATAGAAGATGTGTAACACTTACTAGTGTCCTATAGCCTCCTACTTATGAAATATGGTGCGCAACACACCCATAAACAAGACTCTATTAGACACGACTTCATAAACTCCCTAGGACACTCGAACTCAGGGCTCTGATACAAAGTTTGTCATGCTCTTCTAGGGTACCCTTGGCGTAACTGGCACTCGGAAACTATTACTACTCCCCAAGCGAACCACCTAGTCTCATCGCATTAGTTTAGTCAATTCATTTATGGAAGATATTTAATAATATTCTAACTATCAATGGGCTATCAAAATCATCATCAACATCAATCATATGAAGCAAGATAAAGGAAACAAACACAGTTTAAAAGTAGAACAATAGGGGAAAGGAACCCCAACATCAAACGTCATCCTTCTATGTCTATGCTACCTCTATCTACTTTCTAAGATGGTACCATGACAGGCCATGGCTACCGCAATCAAAGTAAAATGACTCAATAAAGCTAAAGAAATAACCATCCTTCGAATGCGAGGGAGGACTCATCATGATCTGAAATCAAGAAGTTCGAGACCTCAACGATTAGGTTGTTGAAGTCCTCTATCTACTGAATTTGCATCATAAAATGATACAGCACTAAAGGGGCGTTAGTATGTGGAATGTACTATATGTAAAATTGGCTAAAGTAAACAATACAGGCTATACAATATGAAATGACATAAGCTCATCAATCACTAAACCTCAACTCAAGATAAGGAATAGAACTCTATCACATCACCCTCAATCAAGACTCACACTATCATATCAACATCAGAGTACTATCAGTAGAGGACTTATCTGGGAGTTTCTCTGACCTACACACACCACCTATGAGCTAGTAACGGTACAACGAAGTGATGTCGTTGTGGCATCTGCCCAGTACCTTGCCGGGGTAAAAGGGCGTATAATCAAGGGGGTTTATAATAAAATCAAGTCCCCTTTTGGGACTAAGGAAGCATCCGTTCTCACGGTCCATTCCTCTTCTACGTTGGCCACGTAGTTAATGAGTGCGAATAGATCTCATTCTTACTCATTTTCGATACCTAATACTCCTCCCAGGACTCAACTATTAGAACATGTAAGTTAGAACCCGTAAGTCCTTAATTGGTTCAATTTGGTAATATTTGGGACCAAATGTAAATTTCTTCTAATTGTAGTCCTTAAGAATTTAATTGTTGTGGGGTCATGTATTGTGGGTTCTTTAGATTGGTCCAAGTGGGAGATTAATTTTCTATATATATATGTATATCTCTTGTACAATAAGAAGCATTCCCACACATAGAGAGGAAAAAAGAAGCAACCAGGAAACTGAAGCAACCTCTCGGGTTGCTACAGTAACAGGAAAAAGAATTTGATTTTTCTTGAGTTTTTGATTATTTGACGCTTCAAGATTGGCATATTGGATACCTTAAGTGGCGTGGAGGCGTTAGCCGGTCAAGAAAACGCTTGGTTTAACGGCTACGAAGATTTGGGTCTAGTAAAGGATTGAAAGGTACGTTAATTTCTAGCTTCATTTATGTAAATTAAAGATTATGTGGGTGTTAGGGATG
Organism: Solanum medicagineum; assembly: GCA_026153255.1. Lineage (NCBI taxonomy): Eukaryota > Viridiplantae > Streptophyta > Magnoliopsida > Solanales > Solanaceae > Solanum > Solanum medicagineum. The sequence goes on along the minus strand of JAPFFP010041934.1, from coordinate 117 downwards.
TGTTAAATTGAAGGTAAAACATGAAACTAGGGTTGGTTGCTAGTTGAATTGTGAATTTCAAATTTGGGGTTTGAATTGGGGACAAGTTTGCATATGAAGATATATTGATTTATAGTC
>JAPFFP010041933.1:0-14672 GCA_026153255.1 Solanum medicagineum | reverse complement strand
CAAATGTTTACTCCAAAATTCAAGTCCCAAATCCCTCATCCAGACCTCAAGATTTTCTTTCAAGCTTCAAGTCTCCATCTCCAATCTTCTTCAAGGTTTCTCCAAAAGCTAAGGTATATGGGTTTCAACCATTGGGACCTTTCACCCATGGTGCCCAATCCTATTTTCTACTTAAATTGCATGATTTAATGTTGGTTGTACATGTAGGTTTTGTATATTCAGAAATTTACTGCACAGAGATTTGAGTTCATGAAAGTATGGTTGTTTAGCATGTTTTAAGCTCTAAATCTTGGATCTAATATTGGATTTGATGAAGGGTCTTGATGTATGTTGCTTGACGATGTTACAAAGTGTTAATTAATAGTTTTACATGGGATTTACGTGCATGTTTTCACTCTTGAATTGCATGGTTTTACACTAGCACTACACACCCTCCAAGTGTTTGATAAAATGCCCTTTTAAGGATTATTCAAGTTTTGATGATCTATTCGTTGAGTTATGATCAAATGGACCCTATGAATATTATGAGCTTTCTAAAGATGTGTTTAAGTCATGAAAATGTTGATGATTTTGTAAGGTTGGATTAAGCCCATTTTCTAAGAATACACCTCTTGTCAGACTTTGATGTTTGATGATACTGAAAGGACATGTTGATGATGATATATTCTTATGATTGAAGTTAAGATCACCACATGAGGTCAATGATGTTAAGAGCTACTCGTGCCATGTCTCTATGTTTATTGCAAATTTTGAAGTATGATTATCTTATATATATTCTGTGGGGTTAAACTTAGTACCAAGTGGACTAGAGACGAGTCCCCAAGGCCTAGAACTACGTGCCGCCATAGCTAAAGGGATTAGAGTTGAGTACCTATATATGAGGTCTTGAGGCGAGTACCCGAGTTCAGGCTTGAGGGGAGTACCCAAGTCCAAAACTAGTGGTGAGTACCCGATTCACAAAAGGCTTCGTGGATCTACTTAGGCATTAGGAGGTTTACCTTGGCATGTAACTTCTCCATTTATTCCAGTGTAGGGTTTACATCGGGATTCTGAGTTGTAGCTCGCTTGGTCATATTCTATGTCAGTTGAGCTATCTTCCCACACCTATGTATTATGCTCTATATGAGTTGAATGAATTGTAAGCATGTTTTACTTATGCATTGATAATACATTCCATGGTGTTATATTATGCCTATTGCCTATTATTATGCATTTAACTATGATGCCTATCTCTCCTTGCATTGCATCCTATATACTTAGTACATTTAAACGTATTAATGTATCCTCTATGCCTACATGATGTTACCATGTAGGAACCGAAGCTCCTATTGATTCTTCTTGTGGCTAGACGGTTTGGTCATAGCCTTTGGTGAGTCCTCCATTCTGGGCACAATGACTATTCTCCTATACTATGTATTAAGATTCCCTTTACTTTATCATATACTTAATACTATGAGGGTGAGCCCGCTTGCTTGTCTTGGCCCCCGCTCTTATCTATGAAGTAGAGGTGTTGTTGGGCATGTGGTGTAGTCATGCTATGAGCCTTGACTCTCTTGCTTATGGTTGTTATGGTAACAAAGATGTCCCTTAGCCCCTTTTTCCCCTTTTAAATGTCTTCTCTTGTTGTCATTTTAATTGCTTTCATCACCAAGGATGTGTAATTATATGCAAATAGGCTTGTTTGGTGTTTCTTTGGGTTCCCCATTCGCCGTCAATACTAGGCCCTAGGTCTGGGTCGTGACATCAAAACTAGGCTATCCAGGCTCTTAGTCACCCGAACCAGACATGGTTTAATGCAACACTTTATATAGATTATATCATATGCATAAGCTCATTTCATCATCATAACATCAATCATATCATATCTCATGCTTTAGACAATGAATTCCTCAAGAAACCACATCTAGGCATTTTATGAAACACCTAGAGGGTGTATAATGCTAGTACAAAACCATGAAATGTAGACATGAAATCATGCATGAAATTCCATTGTAAAACCATCAATCAACACCTTGCAACCCTCAAGCAATATACATCAAAACCTCTCATCAAATCTTACAATAGATCCAAGATTTATAGCTCAAAACATAGCAAAACAGTCACAACTTTACATAGCTTTAACATAGTTTCATAGACATGTTCATACTAGTAAACCCAATTGTAAAATCAATGATAAATCATGCAAATTGAGTCAAAAGGAGATTAGGGCACCATTGGTGGAAGGACCCAATGGTTAAAACCTACATACCTTAGCATTGAGGAAGCTCTTGATGAAGATTGAAAATGGACGCTTGAAGCTTGAAGGAATTCCTTAGTTCCGGATGAGAGTTTTGAGACTTGAATTTGGGAGTGAAAAATATGGCTAAGTGTTTGAGAGGATATTGGGGAATGTTTAGGATGATATGAGAGTGAAATATGACTAATTATGGGTAAAAACACGTTTGGAAACACTTAGACCCAAGACCCAAAAGTGTTGGACCGAGATAGAAAAACTGGACACAAAATTGTATAGGAGCGCACCCTTGGCGCGTCGCGCCAGGGGTGCGGATCGTCTTTGAAAATCACATTTTTCCAATTTTCAAATTACATTAGGATTGCTCTTAAATTGAGGTTAGACCCTTTCCCCCCTAATTTTGACCCCCCCTGAACAAGAATATGAAGTTAGATTTTCGATATCATGCACAGATTTTGAGATATGTGGAATTTAAAATTTCGGGCATTCAGAGGCACACTTTCAGGCACTTGTTTTGGGTTCGTTTAAATATCTCCCCCTTGGGAACATTCATCCCCGAATGTAAAAGGGATGTACATGAAAAGAGTGATCATAAACATATCAGCCCCAACAAGAATACAACATTACGTTTATAATACCATACTCAAAATCTCAACATAAGTTTAAAATCACCATAAACTTGCGAACTTAAACATGAATGCATATGAGTGACATAGGGGTTGAAACATAACACTTGAAATCAAATAGGGCACTTAGGACTTGTACATTAGGCTTTAGTGGAGTGGAAAAGATAAGGATACCACTTTTGCATGTCTGCTTCACCCTCCCATGTAGCACTTTTGGCTTGTTGCTTCCTCCAAAGGACCTTAATGGATACCACCTCCTTGTTCCTCAATCTCTTCAATTGCCAATCCAAAATCTGAATCGGAGTCTCCTCATAAGTCATGTTATCCTCAACAACACCCAAAACATCAAGAGGCACAATAGCATTAGGATCACCAATACATTTTCTCAACATAAAGACATGGAACACCGGATAAACTAAATTCATTTCACTAGGCAACATAAGCCCTTGCCAAAACTATTTATCACCTCATAAGGACCAACATATCTTGAGCGCAACTTCGCTTTTTTACAAAAACGGACCACACCTTTCATTGGAGAATTGGGCTTAACTTCCCTTTTTTACAAAAATGGACCACACCTTTCATTGGAGAAACTTTCATATAAACCCAATCACCCACTTTGAATTCAAGGTCTCTTCTTCTCACATTGGCATAGGATTTTTCAAAACTTATGGTCGTTTCAACCTTTCCCTATTCATCCTAGCCTTCTCAAAAGCATCCATGACCAGATGTGGTTCCAAAAAAGCCACCTCAGCAACCTCTAACCAACTAACAGGTGATCTGCAACGTCTCCTGTAAAGAGCCTCAAAAGGAGCCATACTGATGCTAGAGTGATAGCTATGGTTCTAGGAAAACTCAATCAATGGAAGATGGTCATCCTAACTACCCTTAAGCTCCAAGAAAAATGCCCTTCGAATATCCTCAAATGTTTGAATGGTTCTTTCGGCCTGGCCATCCATTTGTGCGTGAAAGGTCGTACTAAGGTGAACTTTTGTACCAAGACCTCTTTGAAAAGACCTCCAAAAGTGTGAAGTAGATTATACACCACTATCCAATATGATGGACAAAGGAACCCCATGTATCTTCACTAACTCATGGATGTACAACCTTGCATACTCTTCAGCCCCATATGTAGTCTTAACAGGTAGAAAGTGAACCGATTTCGTCATCCTATCAACCACAATCCAAATAGAATCAAAACCTTTTCTAGTCTTGGGAAACCCAACCAATCAATATCAATAACCTTCCACTTCCATATCTGAACCTCTATGTCTTGGGTTAGTCCACCTGGCTTTTGATGTTCGACTTTGACTTGTTGACAACTATGGCAACTGGAAATGAATTTGGAAATGTCCCTCTTCATGCCTCCCCACCAATACACATCCCTCAAGTCTCTATACATTTTGGTGGAACCGGGGTGGATAGAATAAGATGAATTATGGGCCTCATCAAGGATTTTCTCCCTCAAACCACCAACACAAGGCACACACAACCTACCTTGGTACCTAAGGACACCATCTCCCCGTTGGGAGAAAACCCCTACTTTGCCCTCTTTCACCAAGTCCTTCCATTTAAGCAAGGAGGAGTCAAGATCTTGTGTTGTTATCACCATATCAACCAATGAAGACTTAGACCCATCAACAATAACAACACTATCATCAGCAACCTTTTCCAACCTAACCCTCAATCTAGCCAATTGATGCACATCCCTAGCCATTTCCTTATCACCACTATCAACATAAGCTAGGCTACCCATAGACACCCTACTCAAAGCATCTACCACAACATTTTCCTTACCTGGATGATAGTGCACACTCATATCATAGTCTTTAAGAAGTTCTATCCACCTCCTTGTCTCAAGTTGAGATCTTTCGAGTGAAGACAAATTGGAGGCTCTAGGGATTGGTGAACACATGAACATGCACCCCATAAAAATATTGACGCAAAATCTTTAATGCAAACACAACGGCGGCTAACTCTAGATCATTGGTAGGGTAGTTCCTTTCATGTACTTTGAGTTGTCTAGAAGCATAAACTATGACCTTACCATTTTGAATCAACACACAACCTGACCCAACCCACGAAGCATCATAATACACTAGAATCCCCTCTAGCCCATCTTGTAGTGATAATATTAGAGTGGACACAAGCTTGTCTTTAAATGTTTAGAAGCTCCTCACACACTCATCGGTCCACACAAACTTAAGCTTCTTTTGAGTCAATTTTGTCATAGGGGAAGCAATGGAGGAGAACCCATTCGCAAACCTTCTATAATAACCTGCTAGGCCCAAGAAGCTCCTAATATCCGAGGGGGTCATTGGTCTAGGCCAATAATCACATCAGGTTTTTTTATGATCCACTTTTATACCATCCCCCAACACCACATGACCCAAGATGCAACCTCCTTCAACAAAAATTCACACTCGTCATATTTGGCATACAATTTCTCATCCCTCAATCTTTGCTACACAACTCTCAAATGCCCCATATGAACCTCCCTATTATGTGAATAGATCAAGACATCAACAATAAAGACCACAATAAAGGAATCAAGGTAAGGTTTGAAGACCCTATTTATTAGGTCCATGAAGATGGCCATTGCATTGGTCAACCCAAATGACATCATAATAAACTTATAATGCCCATATCTAGTCCAAAAAGTCATCTTCACACTATTCCACTCCCCACCCTCGCTTGATGATACCTGAACCTAAGAACAATCTTAGAGGAAAAGCGAGCCCTTTGCAATTGGTCAAACAAATCATTAATCTTTGGAAGAGGATATCTATCCTTTATAGCGACCCTATTGAGTTGCCGCTAGTCATTGCACATTCTAAGTGACCCATCCTTCTTCTTCACAAATAATAGTGGAGCACCCAAAGGTGATTGGCTAGGTCTAATAAATCACTTCTCCAACAAATCTTTCAATTGTTCCTTTAACTCCTTCAACTCTGCCGGGCCATATGATAATGGGGAATGGAGATAGGTTGAGTAACAAGGAGGAGGTCTATGCGAAAATCTATCTCCCTTTCGGGAGGGACATCAGGAAGGTCATTTGGGAAGACATCAAGAAACTCATTTATAACCGGAACCGACTCTCTAGAAGGAACTTTGGATTCCACATCTCTAACCCTCACAAGATGGTAAAGACACCCCTTAGAGATCAACTTACGCAAGAAATGAACCTACCCTTGACACCCACATCTTGACTTCCCTACTCAAGGACGAGTTCATTTTGAAATTAGATTTGACCCTATGGGTTCTATAATCAATAGAAGCATAGTAGGCATGCAACCAATCCATCCCAAGAATGACATCAAAATCCACCATGTCTAAATTCAACAAAATCATAAGGTAACAACCTATGGAAAATGCAAATAGGAAAACTTGTATAAACTTTCCTTGCAACAATGGAGGCACCAATAGGAGTACACACTTTATATGACTCATACAATAACTTGGGGTCCACATGGAACTTTTTAGCAAGTTTACATAGCTTTAACGTAGTTCATAGACATGTTCATACTACTAAACCCAATTGTAAAATCGACATTAAATCATGCAAATTGAGTAAAAAGGAAATTAGGGCACCATGGGTGGAAAGACCCAATAGCTAAAACCTACATAACTTAGCTTTGAGGTAGCTCTTGATGAAGATTGAAAATGGAGGATTGAATCTTGAAGGAATTCCTTAGTTCTGGATGAGAGTTTTGAGACTTGAATTTGGGAGTGAATAATATGACTAAGTGTTTGAGAGCATGTTAGGGAATCTTTAGGATGATATGAGGGTGAAATATGACTAAGTATAGGTGAAAACTCGTTTGGGAACACTTAGGGCCAATACCAAAAGTCTTGGACCCAGATAGAAAAACTTGACAGAAAAATGTATAGGAGCGCGCCCTTGGCGCATCGTCCCAGGGGCGTAGATTGTCTCTAGAAATCGCATTTTTTTATTTTCAAATTTCACTATGGTTACTCTTAAATTGGGGTTAGACGCTTTTTCCCCGATTTTGACCCCTTGAACAAGAATTTAAAGTATGAATTTTGATATCACGCATGGATTTTGAGATACATGAAATTTAAAATTCTAGGCATTTCCAGGCACACTTTTGGGCACTCTTTAGGGTCGTTTCAAAATTCTCGGTTGATTAGGGCAAGGAAAATTAATTTTAGGGGTGAAAATAAATTTTCACCCATTAAATACTAAATTGGGTAAACAATTTTAAAAGTTGCGTATCGGGGCTTCGAGACCCCGACTACGAGTCGTAGGAACTCCGACAGCTCATAGGTCCTTGTCTCGTAGTAGAGCTCAACACTTAGAAAAATGCAATTCCATACTTGGGCACTACAAACCCCACTTAGGACTCTTAGGCGACCCTACGAATCGTAAGGTTGGCTCATAGTGGATGTGCCAACTTTTAAGTCCTTACTGTCTCCCTCTACGAGGTATGACTACGAGTCGTAGTGACTACGGCTCGGCATTATTGTAGAGGTTGTTCCAAGTGAAATTTTTCTCACATCTTCAGTTCTTAAGTTCCACCTACAAACCAAACCTCAAAATACAGCAATCTTCAAAACATCACAACTGAACCAATGTCCTTAAAATTTTAAAACAAACAACACATTACTACCCAAAAATTTTAATAACCAAACACACTTAAAACAAACCAAAAATTATCAAAGATACTCTGGTTGCCTCCCAAGAAGCGCCTTGTCTAATATCATCGCTCAACTTTGTCATCATCCATAATCAAAAATCTTCAAAGGTCCCAAATTTCACTCTTAAACTCGTTCGGATGTTTCATTGATTGGCGGATATCAAACATGACCTCTACATCATTGACCCTGAACCGAAGCTGACCTGAATCTATTTCCACCAAGGCTCTCCTGATGGCCAAAAATGGTCTTCCTAATATGATATACACTTCGAAATCAACCTCACAGTCAAAGATCACAAATTTTGCAGGAAAGATGAATTTTTCAACCTTAACAAGCACATCAAGAAGTATTCCTTCTGGCTTTTGATGGTTCGATCTGCCATGAGCAACCGCGTTGTTATCGGAGTAGGAGTGCCAAGGCCAAGCTTTTTTGAGCACAGTAAGAGGCATTAGGTTAATACTTGCTCCTAAGTCACAAAATGCTCTTGTGAATTCAACATCACCAATAGTACAAAGGATGGTGAATGCACCGAGGTCCTCTCGTTCTTGAACAAGGCATTTCGTCCTGATCGCACTACATTGTTGGAGCTTTTGTGAGAACTCTTGGCTCAAACTTCACTTTTTTGTCACCAAATCCTTCATATATTTGGCGTACCCAGGAATCTTTTCCAAAGCTTCGATAAGGGAAATGTTGATGGATAGTTGCTTCAACATCGAGAGGAAGTTCTTGAATTTTCCCTTCTCTTCCTTTTTCTTAAGCCTTTGAAGGAAAGGAGTAGGAGGTTTTGGAATCAACTTAATTTTTTCGTGCTCCCTCACTTTTTCTCTTTGCATCCCAACATTTTCCGAACCTTCTCTCTTAACCACCACTTTACCTCCAATGTCATTTTCACAAACTTCATCCTTGATCACCGGCATAGGGGGATCTGTGGTGCTTTTGCCACTCTTTGTCATGACTGCCATGCATTGCTTTTCATTTTTTGAATTTTGAACCGTATTTCATGGTAAAGTGCCCTTTGGCATTGGTTCAATTGTGAAAAGACTTTCCCAAATTGTTGTTCTAATTGCTTAATCGCCACTGAGTGAGATTCTATCTTTTGGCTTATGCTTGAAATGTCAGATTTCATTCCCTTCAAGGTCTCATCTTGGTGGTCGGCTCTTTTCAACAACTTCTCAAACATCTCTTCAAGCCTCGAAGTACTTGGCATGGCATCATGATTGTGAGGTGGCACATAAGGACCATTCCTATAGCTATCTCTTCGACCCCATTCGACATCCGGCACTCTCTCTCTTTCATAGTAGTCACCTTGGTTGTCTCTATAAGGACTATCATGGTTGTAGTTCCAACCTTGATTCCCGAAACCTTGCGTCCAATAGTCTGAGTGGGACCCTTGGGGGTTGTTTCGGAAACCAACTACTTGATTACTCACGAAACAAGCATCTTCATCAAAGAATGGATATTCATACATGGGAGCCTTAGGAGGTTGGTGAGTGACTGCTTGGACTTGCTTGGTTTTGCTTTAAGACCAAGTTCATACCTGTGCAAAGTTGAGCAAGTTGCTCCATGATCTCCTCGTTGACCTTTGCTTGCTCACTATTGGTGGCACATGTAGTCTTCATTGGACCTCGCTCTCTTTGACACTATGCTATATTTATTTTAACCACTTGCTCCATCCTTGCGGCTTTCAATGCAAAAGGTTCGTCAAGAAACATGCTTTCCATAATTATGTCGTTGCAAGCTTGACTACTCTCATCAAGCGCCCGATAGAAAATCTCAACCAAGGCATCATTAACAATCTTATGATAAGGAACCATCCTCAAGCATTTGGTGAATCTCTCCCATGTAATAGAATCATGTGGCAATTGCTCAAAATTGTGTATTTTACTCTGAGCTTAAGCTTCTTTGACCTTGGGAAATATCTCTTTAGAAACACTCTATAAAGCTCTGCCCAACTTGTTGTTGTACCCGGAGGAAGCTCAGACAACCACACAGCTGCATTACCAGTTAGTGACAATGGAAGCACCAATAAACCAATGGCATCAAGTGAAAGATTTTGTGTCCCATACATTCTTGCAGACGAAGATAACATTATGGAGATAACGGTGGGGATCCTATAAAGGTAGCCCTGTGAGCATTCCATGATTTTGGAGCATTTGAAGTAATCAACTTGACATCGAGAACTTAGTGTCTACCAATAATGTAGGCAACACTATTGCACCAGTAACATCCATGGCCATAGGGTTCAAGCTATATTGATTCCAACCATAAGCGTTCTTGTTGGAATCCCAAAGTTGTGGCCTATTACCCCTCGGGGGTGGATTTTCTTCTCTTCCCATATCATCTTTCATATTCATCTCTTCCTCAACCATGACGTCCTCATTCACTTGAGTCATTCTTCTAAAGAGTCGATGGATCTCTAAACTGATCAGAGCTAAGAGATTGCCTTGGCTCCTTGTGTTGGGCATACAATCTACTATATCCTGCAAATCAAATCAATGACAACAACAAAAATAAAAGTTAAATGCAAGAGAGTTTAGAAATTAATACTTGAACTAACTAATACTGAAATCAAGTCAAGAACCTAGCTGTATTCCCCGGCAACGGTGCAATAATTTTTGATGATGTTCATGCTCTAATAAGAAAGCGGTCGCTGTCAGCAATTAACCTAACTGGAGGTTAGGGACGAATCCATAAGTAATGCAAGGCTTGACTACAAGAATTCAGCATAAATCATTTCGAGTATCTACAATTAAAATCTCCAAATGGGGGGTCTTGTGAATTAAGAACAAAACTAAAGGTAAACACTATACTAACTAGGTGAGAAAAAACTCAAATTTAGGGACAACTCGGGAATTGTGTTCCCCATGGTTTGTTGACTCAATTATCTTAGGCAACAGAACTCTAATTGGGAATTCACATGCAAGGTGGTAACTTAGGTTCTTCCAGCCCTTTTGTGAAGGTGAAGGTCAAATTTCACTAAGGCGCTTAGTTGGCAACCATGTTGTGGTAACTAACCATTACCTATTGTCCCAGCCAACCTCCCCTTAGTCAGGTTTGGTTGATCAGATGAGATCATATTAGTCGAATCATATCATCTACTTTCCTTTATCTATTCATCACAACCTTGGTTAGGATCGTTATAGTAGGCGAGGTTTGTGTTGTCCACCACCAAACATCAATCAAAATGAAGGGAAATAAACAATACATGCAAAATCCCAATCATATAAATGTAGAATACCTAGGTTATTTCAAGTCAACTACCCATGATTCCCACAACCCCAAGTTGTGGGTGCTTAGCTACTCATGGCTAATATAAAATCATCAATAATGCAAATAAATGACATAGTTGAGAATTTTACCCAAAGCAATGTAGAGTAAAAGCACCACAAATTGCAAACCACAAGCTTTGATGAATGGAGAATGAATACAATGTGTGTCTTACAATCCCCAAAAGTGGGTTTTCCAACTTGAAAGATAAAAATCTACTCTAAACCCTAGAAATATTATAGAGAATATTCAAAGTGTATTTTTTATCAAGATTCACATCTGGACTCCTCAAATAAACCCACATATAAAAAGTATTTATAGTGTTTACAATTCAACCCTAAAATTAAGTAGAAAAGATAGCTGGCAGTAGGTGTGTCGCACAAGTACGACTCATAGGGATGAGCTACGAGTCATAATCGGGGTCTCGTATTAGGCACTTTGCATTTTGGACTTGACTGTTACGACCCACTAGTATAAGCCATTGCTTGGGCTACGACTCATATGCTCTTTTTGTAGTCTAGGCCTTTAGTTCATTGTCCAAAATTTTTGTTCTTTATTTCTTGCTACGAACCCACCTATACGAGTCTTAGAGAGACCTATGACTTGTAGAGTGGCCTCGAAAGGCTGGCCTCCACTTAGCAGATTTTTGATTTTTTTCTCACTTTTTCTTGCTATGAGTTCACCTTATGACTCGTACCTTGGGCTACGACTCGTAGGCAGGCTCGTATATCCTGTACTTCAAGAAAATCTGCAACTTTCTACAAAAATCATGCCAACATACCTTTTCTGCAATAACAACACAAAAACACATAAGTCCACAAAAATATGCATTAAAAACTCACAACATCTCTTGTTTTAGGCATCAAATATACTGTATTTTGACAGCACATCAGTACTCCTCTTTTCCATATGGTCGACGATGAACATCTTTTCAATGGTGAATCATGTCATGAACTGGTTTACCCTTTCATAAGTTGCTTCGGGCCTACTTTGAACTATTTGAATGGTTAGAACTAAAATCCAGAATTTTAAAAGTTGAAAATATGAGTTTGGGTCTTTTTGAAAGCTTAAGTTGTTAAAAAAGTCAGTATTTGTGTCATTTTAAGTTTCGAAGGTCGGATCGGGGATCCATTGATTCCAATAGCTCCGAAATATCAAAATTAAAATACAAGTAGTTGCAGAACAAATTTGGAGTTAAAATGAGGTTTTTACACCCAAAATTGTGATTTTAGTCATTTTCAAAATCAAAGTTTGACTTTGTCAGCATTTGGAGTTAAGAAGCTTGGATTGGAATTCTGACAGCTCCTGTAGTCCTAGATGGTAAAATGAATGCTAAAAATGGTCTCGTCATAATTTTTGGAAAATTTTCCATGGTAGTTCTGGTATTTTGAGTGTTAAACTAGTCTTATTAACTTACATTGGTAAATGTATCGTGGAGACCCCAAAATCAAATTTTTATGATTCTGTTGAGTCTAGATCACTGTTTCTGGTATGGATACATATAAAGTTTGTGAAATTTTGAGTTGGGATGGGTTCTGAGGGTCTATTTGAGTTTTTGCAATGACTGGTGTAGGGGTATCTGGTACCACCCAATTTTGTTCTCCGCCTTCACGGAGGTATATGCAGTTTTATTCTCCACGGTCAGGACAATAGTCCGCCTTCCAGAGTACATTTTTGTTGAGTCATTTCTAAAGATATAAAAACCCCATTTTCAATTAATTTTCAATATTTCATTATTTGGGAGGCGATTTTTTAAGAGAGTTTTCGGAGAAATCTTTTGGGTAAGTGTTTCTAACATCATTTTGATTAATCTCCATGGTTTTTATCTTGATTTTGGCTCAAATTTCATGATTTGGAATGTCAAAAAATGAGAATTTTAGGTCTATGATCTTGAAACTTTAAATGAGGATTTCTCTGTCGATTTGAACTCAATTTTAGTGGAACTTTCACCACAAACTCCAATGTTTTTGTGTAGAATCCAATTTTTAAGTCAATTTCCAAATTTGAGACTTTCAAATTTTAGCCCTAATTTTACTATTTTTCCCCTAAGCGTAAACTATGCCAATATGGGTGTCAAAATGCCTCTCTTCATGAGTACTAACTGTTTTGACAGTGGTTGATCCAATTGGAGGCTGAATTTGAGGATTTGAGTTGATTAAAAGCTTGTCCGTGTGCAGTTTCCACATCAAAGTAGATTCAACTAACCTTTGGGACCGGATTTGAGTTATTGATCCTATCATGTGATAATTTTGAGATTTAGTTGGATAATTGTGCAAGTGAATTATTATGTTGAAATGATGATGGAAAGCGATGGGTGATCTGAATTATGTTATAATCTTAATCCTATTGATAAACTGAGTTGACTTATGATGAATTGATGAGAACTTGTGATAGAATTTGACTAAATGAGTCTTTTGAGGCCAATTAGGATGAGTAAGATCCGGTATTATAGATATACTTGTATTTTTGGGTCGAGACAGGTCCAGTGTCATTGTTATATTTGTATATTTGGGACGCGTTAGGTCTGCTATCATGGCTATAGTTGCATACTTGGGACGAATTAGGTATGATATTGTTGACATTCTCAGTTTATATTGTAACGACCCCAAAAAGTGCCCGAAAATGTGAATCGAAAATATCTGGAATCTTAATTTCCATATATCTAAATATTCATTCGTTATTTCGGAAATCCAACTTCATACTCTTGTTTAGGGGGTCAAATTGAGTAGAAAAAGGTCTAACCCGAATTTTAGAGCAACCGTATCAAAACTAAAAAAATCACAAATAATGCTATTTAGAAGGGTCAACTTTAAAGGGGCATATCTATTAGCACACAAAGAACAGAGTGGCGCATGACCTACCAAATTAAATCCCTTTTGAATCAGACTTCCAACACACTTGGTTTCACCTCATTCCTAGTTTGGATGAAGGATTTATGCCCATTTTCGTAGAACTCATTTGTACAGAAAATTCATATTCCTGTGGGGTTTTCGCGTCACCTTCGCGACGTGCCCCTATTGTTTTTGGTACCTATTTTAATTTTTTTGGTCCACTACTTACAAGTCATGGGCCTAAGGGTTCTCACAAAGTCTTGGGCCTAAGGGTTTCCACACTTGAAAATACATATACTTAGCCTTATTTCGCCCTCATATCATCCTAAACATTCCCCAATACTCACTCAAACACTTAGACTCATATTTCACCCTAAATTCAAGTCCCAAACTCAAGACCAATCATAAGGATTTCATCAAGGATCTCATTCAAGCTTCAAGTCTCTATTTCCAATATTCTTCAAAGGTTCTCCATAGTCAAGGTATGTGGTGTTGAACCATTGTATCCTTCCACCCATGGTGCCTAAGGCTCCTTTTTACTAATATAATATAATTTAAAGTTGATTTTATATGTGGTCTTGTACATTGAGAAATTTACTACATAGTGATTTTAGTTCATGAGAGTATAGTTGTTTTAGCATGTTTTTGAGCTATAAATCTTGCATCTAATGTTGGATTTGATGAGGTGTTTTGATGTGAATGTCTTGGGGGTGTTGCAAGTTGTTGATTGATGGTTTTACTGTAGATTTTCTTGCATGATTTCATCTCTAAATTGCATGGTCTTTTACCTCCATCACACACTCCCCATCTGTTTGATAAAATGTCTGGCTAGGGTTTCTTGAGGAATTGAAATGTCTTAATAGTGTTATGCTGATTATATGATGATGAAATGATGATGGAATGATGATAAAAAAATGGTATGCATATGATATACAATGATGAGAGGAAATGTAGGTATATGATGACTTTATGAAGATGAAAGTATGTTGTGCATGTGTTGAATTCATGAAAAGTATCTATGATGTTGCAAGTTGGTTGCCTTGTTGAGGGGGTGCC
>JAPFFP010041932.1:0-14672 GCA_026153255.1 Solanum medicagineum | reverse complement strand
ACGTTAAATCGCACAATATTTACAAAAATTTTCAAGTCGACAATTTGCCCCGATTAAATTAATTACGGGGTCTAACAAGTAGAGTCTGAATTATGGGTGTGAAGCACATCACATCTATGATAGGGAGGCTACAGGATATTAGGAAGTGTCACTATCACTTGTTATTTCCTCTCGTGCTTCAGACTTACCCCTGTTAAGTCCCTTCTAACTCGTGCGTTCACTCTTGTTTTTCAGATCATACCTCCACGTAGAGCCGGTAGACCAACAAGGGGCAGAGGGAGCCCAGCTAAATGGAACGCAAACCAGCCTGGCCCAATTCCTGAGGGACCTAGAGGTCCAGCTGTGCCTGCCGAGCAACCACCGCAAGCGAACATCTCAAATGCTGAGCTCCGCCAAGCCATCCAAACTTTTGCACAAGCGGTCCTACGCAAGGAGGTCACCAGGGAGATGGCATCAGGGCTCGTGAGTTTCTGAGGATGACCCACCTGAGTTCATGGGGTGTAATGTGAAGGAGGATCTTGAGAACTTTATCGAGGAGCTCTAGAAAGTGTTTCAGGTTATGCACGCATGCGATGCTGAGCGAGTTGAGTTGGCTACCTACTAGCTCAAAGGAGTGGGTAGACTCTGCTTTGATCAGTGGAAAGGAGGCAGAGTAGAAGGGCCGCCAGCTTCGAGTTTGGCAGGGTTTGAGGAGGACTTTCTGGGACAATACTTTCCTAGAGAGTTGAGGCATGCTAAGGTGAGGAAATTTCTAAATCTGAAGCAAGAAAACATAAGTGAGGGGGAGTACAGCCTCAAATTTACTCAATTGTTCTGCTATGCTCCAAGTATGGTGGCAGATATGCATACTAGGATGGACTTATTTGTGTCAGGGCTCTCTTGGATGACCAAGAGAGAGGGCAGGAACGCTATGTTGATTGGGGATATGGACATAGATCACCTGATGACTTATGTGAAGCAGGTAGAGGAGAAGAAAATGCAGGATAGGGAAGAGTTCAGGAGTAAGAGGGCCAAGACATCAGGCCAGGAGACAGGAAAAAGGGAGGCTGGAAGTGGCAATCACTCATCCTTTCAGCCTAAGATATCCGGACCAGCACTCTTATCTACTAGAGCACCTGCATTGAGGGTTAGGAATGAGCAGAGATCATCAAACTGCAGGCTTTCGGCAGTCAGTCACAGGGGTAGCAAAGCTCAAGGATCGACTCGTTACCCCGTTTGTGGCAAATGTAGTAGGTCTCATCCAGGTGAGTGCCTTATGGGCACAAATGAATGTTTCAAATGTGATCAGGTGGGGCACTTATTGAAGAATTGTCCTATGGGGAGGTGGAACACGAGAGATAACAAATGTCAATCAGTTTCTTCAACACCACAGGGTAAGCCAATTCACAAGGGTACTACATCAGGAGCAGGCAGGGGCACAAACCACTTATATTTTACGGCCACAAGACAGGAGCAGGAAAATTCACCAGATGTGGTTACCAGTATGCTCAAAGTCTATACTTATGATGTATATGCATAATTAGACCTAGGTGCCACATTGTCATCTGTGACTCTCTATGTAGATATAAAGTTTGGGGTCAGTCTAAAATGTCTTTTTGAGCCTTTCAGTGTCTCCACTCCTACTGGAGAGTCTATCCTAGCCCAACAAATTTGTAGGGGCTATCTAGTTTTAGTTTATCATAAGAATATCATAACTGATTTGGTTGAGTTAGGCATGGTAGATTTTGATGTCATCTTAGACATGGATTGGCTTCATGCTGGTTATGCCTCTATAGATTGCAAAACCACAGTGGTCAAATTTCAATTTCCTAATGAGTCAATCTTAGAGTGGAGAGGTAGCTCAGATTATCCTAAGGGTCAGTTTGTCTCATATCTCAAAGCCAGAAAGTTAATTTCCAAAGGGTACATAATCGTACATATATCACCTAGTCAGAGTCAAGGATTCTAGTGCCGAGGTACCACCTCTCCAGTCTTTCCTAGTGGTGAATGAGTTCCCAAAAGTCTTTCCTGAGGATCTTCCCGAAGTCTCTCCTGATATGGCGATAGACTTTGGGATAATACCCTCCCACATACTCGGCCATATATATTCTACCGTATCATGTGGCTCCCTTAGAGCTAAAAGAGTTGAAAAGGCAGTTGAAAGACCTCCTAGATAAAGGTTTCATGGACTAAGCGTCTCACCTTAGGATACTCCAGTTCTCTTTGTGTGTAAAAAGGACGGGACCATCAGTTGATTAAGGTAACCATAAAGAACAAGTATCCTCTTCCCAAAATTAATGACCTATTTGACCAACTCCAGGTGATACTTGTTTCTCCAAAATAGACCTCAGATCTGGGTACCATCAGTTTAAGGTTAGAGAAAGAGACATCCCTAAGACAGCTTTCAGAACCCGCTATGGTCATTATGAGTTTTTGGTCATGTCATTTGGACTGACAAATGTACCAGTAGATTTCATGGATCTGATGAATAGGGTGTTGAGGTTGTACCTAGATATGTTCATCATTGTGTTCATAGATGGCTTCTTGATCTACTCTCGTAACAAGGAGGAACATGTTGATCATCTTAGGATTATCCTTCAGACATTTAAGGATCAGCAGTTATATGCCAAATTTTCCAAATGTGAGTTCTGGTTAGCATCTGTGGCGTTTTGGGGGCATATTGTGTCTGATGAAGGTATTCAAGTTGATTCCCAAAAGATTGAGGCAGTAAAGAATTAGCCAAGGCCCACAACTCAAACTGAGATAAGGAGCTTCTTGGGCTTGGCAGGTTACTACGAGCGGTTCATAGAGGTACTTTCTTCTATCTTAGCTCCCTTGACTAAGCTGACTCAGAAGAAGGTCAAGTTTGTACGGTCAGAAGCTTGTGAGAAGATTTTTCAAGAGTTAAACAGTAGGGTGACTACAATCCCGGTCTTATCCCTACCCGAGGGAGCCGATGACATTGTGGTATACTATGATGCTTCCAGAGTTGGGTTAGGATGCATATTAATGCAATGGGGAAAGGTGATAGCATATACCTCCAGACAGTTTAAGACCCATGAGAAAAACTACCCCACCCACGATCTTGAGCTTGTTGTTGTGGTGTTTGCTCTAAAAATCTAGAGCCACTATCTCTACGGTGGGCATGTAGATGTATTTATGGACCACAAAAGCTTGCAGTATGTATTCAACCAGAAAGAGCTAATTCTGAGGCAGAGGAGATGGTTGAAGTTGCTGAAAGACTATGACATGAGCATCCTATATCACCCAGGTAAAGCTAATGTAGTTGTTGATGCTCTTTGTAGGTTGACCATAGGGAGCACTGCACGCATTGAGGATAAAAGGAGAGAATTGGCTCAAGAAGTGCATAGACTAGCCCGTTTGGGGGTACAGATTGAAGCTTCTGACGAGGGTGGTGCCATTATCGAAAATGGGGTAGAGTCATCCATGGTGGTGGAGGTGAAAGAAAAGCAAGACAGGGATCCTATCCTTCTTCAGCTGAAAGAAGATGTTCAGAAACAGAAAGTATTAGTGTTTGCAAAAGGGAGAGATGGAGTCCTGAGATACCAAGGCAAATTATGTGTGCCACGTGTTGATGGCCTTAAAGATAGGAACCTAGATGAGGCTCACAACACCAGATACTCCATTCACCCAGGTGCAATAAAAATGTATAGAGATCAACGGGAGGTTTATTGGTGGGGTGGCATAAAGAAGGACAATCGCAGAGTTCGTTGCCAAATGCCCAAATTGCCAGCAAGTTAAGGTGGATCATTAAAGACCTTGCGGTGTGGCCCAGAATATTGAAATTCTAGAATGGAAGTGGGAGATGATTAACATGGACTTCATGACAGGCTTACCTCGATCCCGTAGACAGCATGATTCGACATGGGTCATAGTGGATAGAATGACCAAGTCGGCTCACTTTGTACCTATCAAGATGACTGATACAGCTAAGGACTATGCCATACTTTACCTTAAAGAGATTTTTAGGTTGCTTGGGGTCCCTATATCCATTATTCAGGCAGAGGGCCCCATTTCACAGCACAATTGTGGAAGTCCTTTCAAAAAGGGTTTGGTACTAAGGTGAATCTTATTACAACTTTTCATCCACAAATAGATGGGCAAGCGGAAAGGACCATACATACCCTTGAATATATATATTGAGGGTGTGTGTGATAGGCTTTAAAGGTAACTAGGATGATGAAACAGTTTCCAGACTAGTATACAGATGGCACCATATAAGGCCCTTTATAGGAGAAGGTGTAGATCACCCATTGGGTGGTTTGAAGTTGGTGAGGTAGGATTGATAGGACCTAATTTAGTCCATAAGATGATGGAGAAGGTGAAATTTATCCAAGAAAGACTAAAGATAACCCAAAGTCGACAAAAGTCTTACACTGATGTGAGGAGGAGAGATTTAGAATTCGAGGTAGGTGATTGAGTGTACCTGAAGGTGTCACCGATGAAGGGAGGTATGAGATTTGGGAAAAAAGGGAAGCTCAGTCACATGATATATTGGGCCATACCAGATTGTTAAGAGAGTTGGGAATGTGGCATAAGAATTGGAATTGCCACCAGAGTTAGCTGCTGTTCACCCAGAATTCCACATTTCTATGCTTAAGAAATGTTTAGGAAATCCTACGCTGGGTGTACCTCTAGAGAGTATTGGGGTCAAGGACAACATGATGTATGAAAAGGTCCCAGTGCAGATACTAGACCGACAAGTTCGCAAATTGAGGACCAAGAATATTATTTCGATAAAAGTACTGCAGTTCATTAAGGAAGCCACATGGGAAGTAGAGGAAGATATGAAGGCCAAATATCCACACTTATTTGTAGGACTTAATGAGGATCTTGAAGGTAAATTTCCATGATTGATCTCCAAGATTTATAATTGTTTAAGCTCAGTAATCTTGTATGTTTTGAGCTAACTCTTCATATTGTTATCATTCAAGGATGAATGATTCCAAGCGGGAAATATTGTGACACCCGGTGAAATTACCAAAATATCCCTAGAAAGGAAACATGAACGTAACGCGTCTTCCCATGCTCAATTTGCGTATCCGAGACTGAATTTGCGATCAGCGCGAAACATTGAGTGGGAAAATGGTCTTAATCCAATTTTAGAGCAACCAAGTTAGAAAATAATTTTCACAAAATTTTCTGAGACAATAACAGTGCGTGCCAAGGGCACAACGCGCTTGGAACGCGGACCCACACTTAGTTTTTCTTAGAATTATAGGAAACTGGAAATCTAGAACTTGAGCGAAATACACATGTCGCGCCCTAGGCGTAATGCAAACATGGTGTACGGGGTGAAATTTTCCTTTCTTTATTTTAAGAAAGGGTAGTTCTAACTTTCCCCACCCTTCTTAAACCTTGAGTACATCGGTTTTCACCCGATTAATTCCTAAAATGTACTATTTTACCTCATTAACGTTAGAAAAGTTTCCAAGAACTCAAGCGCATACTCTAAGGCAAGGTTAGGAGTTTCAAGAATCTTCCCCAATTCTTCCAAGAACTTGATCCCTCAGATATGTAAGGCTCTCCAAAACGTCATTCTACTACTATTTTAATCTTAAATTACTAGTTTTCACCCAAGATTTCGATTACAAGTTGAGATCAAAGTTCCCTTCATTACTAGCAAATTTCTTCAAGGTATTGTTCATGCATATTTTCTTGATAAGAATCAAGAACCTTGTTGATTTTATTATTGAATTAAGATATGGACACAAGAGTTACAACTATGGTTGGAATTATGAGAACCCTATATCCATTTCATGAAAAGTTTTAAAGTTTACAGTTTGAGTTAAGTTTAAGAAGTATTTAAAGTAGTATTTACAAGATAGCTAAGTAATGCATTTATGTCCCTATTGAGATACTTGTAATGACGCCATTTTCAGTCAAAGAAAAGAGTCAAGATGAGTATAGTTTAAGAAAAGCTAAGTTGGGCTAAGTCCGCGAAAGATCAAGGATATATTCTGAGAACTCTTATTCTTTAAGTTATGAGCATTATAAAAGTTATTCTGGGAGAAGTATTGAGAACCGATATGAGTGAGAGTAGAAATAATAACTTGAACTCATAAATTATGCAACCAGCGTAGAATAGGATTGTACCAAGGTATAACTCCTCACTTGCCACTGATATGGCCGAGTGTTGGAATTGATCCACTCCACTAGTTTTTGTTCCTTACCTCGGCAAAGTATAGGATGGCTCCGGCAGCATGGGCAAGAAGTTGTATCACCACAAAGATCATAGTGGTGGTTATCAGTTAGAGAAACTCCCCAAGTTAAAGCAAGTTAGATTTACGTACAGATTTTCAGCATGTATTGTATTTATTACTTATGCTACTTTATTTTGAGATATGTTTTAATTACTTTGAAAGTGTTGCCTTACCCTGAGTTTCTATTTTTTCCATTTTACATACCGTGCATTCCACGTACTGACGTACTTACGATCTGCATCATTTTATGATGCCGACATAGGTGACAGAGTCCCTCCGTGGACGCTTCATTGAGGACCAGACATCCATCCAGCTATTGGTGAGGCCTCTTCTAAGTCAGGGGCTTTTGAAGTTTTATCTATGTTTTCCCTATTAGTATTTCCTTCAGTTGTGGCTACTTGGGGTCAGTCCCGGTAGTTGTTACAGATTATTCTAGTAAGAGGTTCCATAGACTATGTGACAAGCATTTCAGATCTCTTTATTTCAGTTGTTGTTGAGATACTTCTCATTTCAGTTTATTCAGATATTTTGGTATTCTTAGCTTGTTATATTGAAGCTTTTCCATTATGATTTAAGTCTTCCGCTGAGTAGAGTAGCCAGGTCAAGTGGTTTGTTTGGGACCAGAAATGGTTCTGGGTGTCGGTCGTGCCCAAGGTGTGACCTCAGGGCGTGACACAATTAGTTGAAGGTAGAAAGACTTCCAACTCTTTAAAGAAAAAAGAAAAAAGAAAAAGAATAGTATATTTTTTATAAAAAAATACATAATAATTAAAATAAGATCATCTATTCCATAAAAATTCTCAGTTAACATTGTTCAGTTTCGGTCCACATCTAATGAAAATATTTTCCCGTTGGATAGATATTTAAATCAAATAAAAAAAAGATTTTGAAAGTAAATTGATAGGAGTAAATATGTAATTTTATTATTTTAATCCATGTATAATTAATATCCACATAACTTATTCCATTTTCTATCCCGCATAAAATTATACATAGATTTCATCATAAGTTATGTGAGTTTTAGTGATGTAAAATTACTGAAACACAATCAAACACCACATAAAACTAATACATTAATAATTTTTATATATCATTTCAAGCCGATCAACTAAACGTTGTAAAAAATTAGTACATGAATAATTTTATGATATTTAAAAATCAAACAATGTATAAAGTTAATACATGAATAATTTTAGTTATTCATGTATTAACTTATGCCTTAACCAACTACCAAATGACCCCTAAATGTGTGATAAGATCTTTACATCATCAATTAAGACACCACATTTGATTTTTGTAAGAAAAAGAAACAAGAGAACTCTATCTCTTATTACAATAAAATATATAATAAATGAAAATTATTTATGTCTCTATAAGAATTTTGGGATCATCGGTCGTCCAGGTGAACTGACTTGATTTAATCTTATTCGATTCATGAGTTGTTAAAATATCTATTTTTAAGATTAAAGGTGGTACGTTAAACAATAACTATACAACCTTATCCTTAAGTTACTATCCAACTCCTTTTTTGAAAGGAGAGAGGTAGCAGTTGTAAAAACTCCCAACGAGGCTTAAAAAGACCCTATGATGTATTTCTTGAATATCTTAAAATTTATATATTATTTTGCAAATTCGACTTTGTATTCTTTTTCAGAAGGCAAAATTGTGTAGGGGAAGGGTCACCTTCGATTTTTAGGTCACTCGTATCGAAAAATAATATTTCGATGAAATGGCGCAAACAAGAAGAGTCTGTGACAAAGGCACGTCACACCCTTGCCCCCTTATAGTACAAATATTTTTGAGTTTTGTTTCTTGCCTGGAAAGTTAGTTGGGACCTATCCAAACAACTTTATATACGTGCATGAAAATTCTCTTATTTTAGGCCCTAATTCTCTCTTTAAATACTCTCAAATCCTCTCAAATATCTCTCTAAAATTCTCCCTTAAGTTCTCCCTAAATTCTTGGGATCAAGCTTATCGCATTGAAGACAAAGATTCTAAAAGAATTTCTCAAAGTTCTACAAGTTTTCTTCTTCAAGCTTCAAGGATCAAAGATGTGTGGGTTTCTTCATTCATGGGCTCTTTCACCCATGAAGTCTCAAAACCTATTTTATAAATTCCTTTAAGTTTTAATGTTAATTCCTTATAGGCATCATCTATTCTTTCAATTAAGCATAAATTATGTCGAGATTCTTCATCTATTGCATGAAAGTGCGTAAATTGATTTCAAGGATTTTCAATTATGAAGCTATATTATGATTACAAAGTTGTGAAAGTTATATTACCATGAGTGATTTGTAAATTGATGGTTTTATGAGATGAATTACATGATTCTATCATTAAAGATCACAGGTGATGTGTATGATTGTGGTGGGATAAATTTTACTACTTTCATGCATAATCCTCTTGAGTTCCATGATTTAAAACTTGCATGCATGAAAGCCACCCAATTGTTATATCAAAGTTTCAAATGACGAATGATTTCTAATGATGAGAGTTCAATTACTAAAGTTTATGAAAGTAATGATATTTGAATCCCTCTTATGAATGATAATGATGGTGAAAGTACAATGCTCACCAAAAGATAGATTTCATATGATAAGGATCATTATCAAATGTTGAATCTAACTATTTAGATGAGCTACACTTTATACATGATGATGAAGATGTTTTGCTTCCAAATCTTATGAATGATTATAATTATGCATATGTTTTCAAATGTATTCCGTGGGAATGACTTAGCACTGAATGGGGCATTGAGGTGGAATTCGATAAGAGAATCCTAGTAGCAACCCCTTGTCTCATTAACTATATGCCACTATAGGAGCCCTTGTAGGCTAGGCTAGTGGATCGACCTAAGCCATAATGTTTATTGATGATGCATATGCAAATATGATGAAATTCTACATGGAAAGTAGTCTCCCCTATGGGGTTATGTTGGATTCCAAGTAATAGCTCGTTTGGTCTTATATGTCAGTTATGGTCTACCTTCTACATTGTATGATGATAAGGTGTTATGTTTATCTCTTATGAATAACTTTATCCAAGCATCCTCATGCATGACATATTGAGATTATATTTTATTGTATATGATTATGCATTTTGTTGTGAAGTTTATTATCTATTATTGCATTGCATCCCACATACTAGTACATTCCAAATACTAATGCATACTTTTGCCAATATGATCTAACCATGTAGGGATCGGGGTCCTATTCATCCTCCTGCACATGGCTAGATTTGTTTAGTGAAGATTGTTATTCTAGTGAGTCCTCCCTTTCGAGGACAATATCCGACGTCTATCTTGCTTACTTGAGACTTTATTTCATTTTACTTAGTACATTGAGGGAGAACCCAGGAGTTGTATTGGCCCTCATGCTTCTCATATTTTAGAGGTGCTGTTGGATACTATGCTATACTATATACCTATTATAAGATGTTGAACTTTTATAAAGACTTATCCTTTAGTCTTTATCGCCTAAATGATGCTATGTGTTGTTGTTGACGTTGATGGAAAGTGATGGAATTCCTAAGTCCCTACTTCCCCATAGTTTGAGTCATACTTATCCCCCCCCCCAAGTAAATTACTTGCTATGTGATTCATTCAAATCTCTCTCCCATATTCATCATTATTGCATGAGTCCAAAGCCCCTATTCCCTTAGAATGATGCTTGTTTTGTATCCTGCAACCATGGATGTGCAAACAATATGCTAAGAGGCTTGTTTTGGTTATCTTTGGGGTTTTCATTCGTCGTGTTGCACCTAGGCTATAGGATTAGATCATGACAAGCTTGGTATAGAGCTAGATTTGTAAATGGTCCTCAGAAATTCAACACACCTCATCGAGTAGAGTCTCATTCAAGGGTATAAAGCCTGCCACATCTATGAATAGGAGGCTATGAGGCATATGATTCATGTTATGCCATTAGATGTATCTAAGGCTATTCCTCTAAATAATTATGCCCTCTTTGTCATTTCTGGTCAATGCCATCGAGAAGAGCTCATTTGCCAAGGGTTAAGGTCGAATATCAAGCCCCTCCCGAGCAAAAAAAAGAGAATGTTTCTCATCCAGAGCTTAGGAATGGTTTCACTATGTTGGCTAAAGCTTTGGCCAATGAAGCTAATAGAAAGGTTGTAATTGGTCTGCAAGCACCTACCCCGACTACAAAAGTTCATGATTTTATGAGGCTGAAATTGCTGGAGTTTCATGGATCAAAAGTTGATGAAGACCCAAATGAGTTTCTTGATGAGGCTTATAGAATTGTAGCCATCATGGGTGTACCATCGGAGGAGAAGGCCAAGCTTGTGGCCTATCAATTGAAAGGGGTGGCGAAGGTTTCGTATGATCAATAGGTTTGAAGAAAGAGGTGAGGATGTGGCCGAGTTAGTTAGGAAGAGTTCACGGCAGCATTTTTGGTTAGGTACTTTCCATTGGAGTTTAGGAAGGCCAAAATGCAAGAGTTCATATACCTCAAGCAAGGACACATGAGTGTAAGAGAGTATTCTACCAAGTTTACTAAGCTCTCCAAGTATGCTCCATTCATGGTGTCGGATCCAAGGGCGAATGTCATTACCCAGACCTAGGGCCTAGATGTGACACGACGAATGGGAACCCGAGAGTCCCCAGACAACCCTCAAGATACCAAAACTCGCAGCATTGGTTCGGAAGCGTACACAAAGTAAACATATAGGGGGAGGGAAGGAAGTAGGAATCACTTTATAGGGGCAATTTGGGACTTAGGATCTTTCCTCACAACATATAGTGAAGCCATAAATCATATAACCAACTCACATAACGGTAGTCAAAGATAACCAACTCACAACATAGACTTAAATCATAACACATAGCATAAAACGTAAGGAGGTTTACAAGGTATCCAACAATGCCTCTACATAGCTGGGTCGGGGGCCAAGAAATTCCTCGGGCTCACCTTTCAATACATAAAGAAATGAAAGTATCAAAGGTAGATAGATGGTGGGTCGTCCTTGGAAGATAGGACTCACCACCAAAAATAAACTTGGAATCCGAGCTAAGCGTCAAATGGTAGATGATCAAAGTCCTCGGTCCCTACATAGTGAAATCATATAGGCAAGAGTATGCATTAGTATGTTTGAATGTACTAAGTATATGGCATACAATGCATGAACTTACCAATAACCTACATTTCCATGTTAGATGACAAGGGCACATAATATAGAAAGAGATATGTATAGCAAGGTATGAGTATAACAAGAAGCTATGAAATTCGTGATGCATGAAGTGAAAATGATATTCATATATAGTGAGGATGTGACCTCAACCGACATGAGTAAGACCAAGTGAGCTATTACTTGGAATCCTGATGAAATTCCCTCATTGGTAAAGAGGTAGTCTACTTGCCAAAAGTAAACCATACTTCACCTTACGTGCATCCCTATTTCATATGAAGCAACCTTCCTTATGGGCACCCCTATTTCGAATAGGATTTTCACATGTAGCATACTATATAATATCACATTGTTTCTTTTCCTTATGGGAACCCCCATTTCGGAGACAACTTTCCTTACGGGCACCCCCATTTTGGAAAGGAACTTATGCTGGCACATAGTTCAAGGAAGGAGAGAAAAACCTCATTCCATTGATGCTAAGTCATCATCCCATAAGAATACTTATAGTATACATTGCTATACATACTTTCAAAAGGGGTGTAAGTCTTACCAAAACATTTCAATGCACAAATGGGGCTTAAAAGCCAAACACCTTTCACAATAATCTATACTTAAGCTCAAATGCCAAAACATAGTTTGTAATCATAATACTTATGCATGGGAATAGCTCATTCACATAACTGGAATGGTGCAAGCACCCAAAATGTTCCAAGAGCACAATCATAGACATATATATGATCTCAATATTGTCATAACCAATATCTTATCAAAATCATATCACAGAACAAAACTTGGGCTTAACCCATAACATAATTTCCATAAATTCTCATGAACATGAAATCATATACTATGAATGATGTGAGAATGGCATAGGTAATTGAGATTCAATCTAAAACCATCAATATAATAAGAGATTCAATTGAAAACATAGTTAAATCCACATTTTAAATCATAATATAATCACACATGCTTAGATTCAAACATTAAGGACCATGCATTTCAAATATTCTTGATAACAATGCATTTCAATATTTCAAAGCTTAATTAATCTTTAAATCAATATATAAACATAACCCATTCATGATTGGAATTTAAGGAATCAAAATATTTTAAAACCCCAATTTAAAGTAAACAAAATTAATTTAGATTTCTTGAAAATAATTTGGGTCTCCTTGATTGAAAGGAAATCAAGGATCGAAACCCACTTACCTTCACCAAAATGGAGAAAACCCCAAGAAATTTGAAGAAGAGTTGAGTTTCCAAGCTCAAATGCTGAAATCTCGAAAAGTTCTTTTAAGAGTTGTTTTGAGAGAATTTCAAATGTGAGGAATGAGTTTTCAATATTTGAAATAGGTTTTAGGTCTTTAGATGACCATGAAATAGCATAGGAATCCCCAAAAGGCCAATAGAAATAACCAAATTCGCGAACATGCCATTAATGAGTTGGAGGGAAAATTTTCGGAAGTCATCTCACTTGAGGCCAAACGGGCTGTGTGGCACTCCACGGTCCGTATCCTCCGTTTATCCTTAAGTTCGCTACCTAAGACTCTATTTTAAGTGAATTCCTGTACGTATAAGAAATAGCTAAACCCATAACTTGTGGTTCTCAACAATAAATACCTACCCCTCTATTAGAATAGAAATTCATAAAAAATTTAGATTCGCTTGTATAGTGTATACCCGTTATGTACACAAAATTGGCAGTTATTCTATTTTCATCATAGAATAGTAGGCTCGAGGATAGAAGTAGCTCGAACGAATGTGAGAGGAGGATCAAAAGACTGATTCTCGGTCCCAAAGCAGGTTAGACTGCATGCCTATGGAAAGAAAAGCGATCCAGAAAGGCTTTCTTTCTAGCGTATGCGCTCTTCCCCCTTTCGCGATTGGAGCAATCAACCTATTCTAGTTTCATCGGAGGATCGTGAAGTTGCTTCACACCTGGCCTTTTTGATCTTTCGCTAGGAGCGAGGTTGCAGTGAAACAACACTTAGAAATTTTTCTG
The DNA here is from genome assembly GCA_026153255.1 of Solanum medicagineum. NCBI lineage: Eukaryota > Viridiplantae > Streptophyta > Magnoliopsida > Solanales > Solanaceae > Solanum > Solanum medicagineum. Next base: position 1,320 of record JAPFFP010041932.1, on the reverse strand, counting down.
GAAATTTCAATCTTGAACCAACACTTAGAATTTTTCGCACGAGCTCACCCAACGGACACCTTTCACGAGCCATGTGAAGCCACATGGTCCGTGTGGTGCTCCCGTCTCCCCAAACTTAGGAAATTTTGTTGAAAGTATGAGATGGTGATTCTATACTTAGAATATTTTCACTCTACAGACTTCACGGAGGGCCACACGGCCCGTCCCAGCCACACGAGCCGCGTGATTGGGCGTGGCACCTCACTTAGCCCCAATGATAGGGTTTTCAAGCTTAGGCCACTCTAGGGTTCCTCCACACGATCCGTGAAGTGTCACATGGCTCGTGTGGGGTGCCAATGAGGTGGGCCTTAGCTTAGAACACCACACCAAGGACAACATTCAAGATTTGAGGCCAAGTGTGGTCTCACTTGAGGCTACACGGCTCGTGTGACCTCACACTGGTCGTGTGGTCTTTCTTGAGACACACTTGGTCCATATTTTTGCCCCAAACGAGATTTCTCAAGGTCCAACAATGTCGTATGATATCCAGGTCATTACATCATCTCTCCCTTGGGAACATTCATCCTCAAATATGCAAGAATAAGGCTTGAATGCTTGAATTACAACAACAAACGTCCAAACACAATATACCATGCATAGTTCATCATTTGAAAATCATAAAGCTATTAAATCTCATGTTGAAACGAATTAAAATCATTCAAAACATCATAAAAACCATTGTAATGCACATGTAAGTGTGTTTCATGCCATGAGACTCAAGAATGAAAGAGTTTGGACCTATTAGATAAGAAAGAACATAATACCTTAGGCTTGAGTATATTGGAAAAGATAGGGATATCATTTCATCATGTCCAACTCCACCTCTCATGTAGCACACTCACATGTTGGTTCCTCCAGAGCACCTCACGGATGTCACATCTTTATTACGAAGTCGTTTCACTTGTCTATCTAAAATATCTATCAGCACTTCCTCATAAGACAAGTTCTCTTCCACCTCAATATCCTCCAAAGGTACAATAGTGCTAAGATCACCAACCATCTTTCTCAACATGGACACATGAAAAATCAGGTGAATAGAACTCAAATCCAAGGGGTAACTCCACCCTATACGCCACATTTCCAATCCGCTCAATAACTTCATAAGGGCCTACATACATGGGACTTAGCTTCCTCTTTTTGCCAAAATGTGTCACTCCCTTCATAGGTGAGACTTTCACAAACACCCAATCCCTAATGTGGAATTCAAGATCCCTTTTCCTAACATCCGAACAGGACTTTTAGCGACTTTACGCCGTCTTCAACCTCTCTCTAATCAACTTC
>JAPFFP010041931.1:0-14673 GCA_026153255.1 Solanum medicagineum | reverse complement strand
AAAATCGAATAATTCATAATTCTTGGAAAGTACGCATGCATGTATTAATTAATTCTCTTTTTTTCTTGCTTTTAATGGTGGCCAACATTAGAACTCACCTATTTGTTATTGATTGGATCAAAATAGTAATGAATAAGAAAAGAGATTAATTAATAGGATTTGATTCATTTCTTCTCATCTAATCAACTAAACTAGCTCAAGAGGAGGTTGTATTGGGATAATAGGTAAGGGATAGTAATGTCACACTATGGGGACGGATGAATCACATAGTGAAATTTTCCTATCACCTAGATTAAAAGGTTTGGTATACTTAACTTATCGTTCTGCATGCAACACACTAGAAAGTTTTGCATGCAACACACTAGAAAAGATTACAAATATCTGGTAATACCAAGTTAGGGATTCATGGGGAACAAAATATCCTAGTTACTTCTATCACTGGTTTCACAACACATATTGTAGTTCAGGTTTACTTTCTGCAAACTACAAAACCACCTTCGGGAAGATAGGTAGGTTAATTCACTGGACTTGCTTCTAATTACTTCAAGTCTACCCTTTTCCCTATGGGATTCGACCCTAACCTTGGTTAGTTTATATATCTTGACAATGATTGGTTTAACCTTCAAAACGGATATCTAGCTTGGGCGACATTAAGATTTTGACATCTTTGCCAGGGAATATGGCTAGATTGGTTTAGTTTGAGTAACTCAGGAATTAATCCTTATTTCCCTTATTTTACATTTTTTGTTTCTATTTTTTTGCATCGTGCAAGTGTAGTGCACAACACTTGAAGTTGACGCTAACCCTTGGCTCCTTTTGATCCTGAGATCCAAAAGACACTTAGAAGAATGGCCCAAAATAATGAAAATAATGCTACAGATGAGGCAGTGAATGCAACACTAAACTAGAACAATGATAATAATAACCTACCACCACTTAAATATGTTAATCCACCACCAAAGGATTGTTAAGCCTCGGCTCATACGTGGAATCAATACCGGTTTGACCCGATGGCAATGGATATCACGGGAGCTATTGTGTTACCTTCACTACTAGATGACACAAAGTTTGTTGTTTCAAGTGGGTTACTTCAAATGCTGCAAAATCACGGGTTGTTCTCGGGCCTACCATTAGAGGATCTACATAACTATCTACACAACAATATCTTTATGTGCAAGAGCATGATAAGAAGCCAGGACCTTTCCATGGATTCCATTAGGATCTGTGTCTTCCTATTGTCTCTAACAGGTGATGCAATGCTATGGTTATTCAAGCTCCCATAGATTTCAATAACCAGCTGGGTAGAACTGTAGAAGGCCTTTTTGGAGTGGTTCTTTGTGAGGTCAAAGAAGCTGAAGTTGAAGGACCAGATCAACTACTTTGAGCAACTGCCTGTGACTTGATCAACACCATATCACAGAGGTTCACAAAGTACCTAACGAGTGTCCCAGACAACAAAATCATTGATGACACCTTAATGGAGATTTTTTATCAAGCCTTGGATGAAAATAGCCAAACTGTGGTTGACACTATCATGGGAGGCTCGTTTCTAGATCATTCATTTTTGGTGATTGCTGAAAGGTTAGAGAAAGTGGTTAAGACAAATCATGCATAGTGGATAAGAGAAAAATCAATAACTATGAGCTCATTCTTAGTCAATACTAGTTTGGGGCGGGCAAAGATATATAAGGATACGATGCAAGAGCTTGCTCGGATTAGTACTATGGAGTTGTTGATGAAGTAGAACCAAAAATCTGTGAATGCAATAGCTCATCAACCTTCATGAGCACCCATGCATGATGACCCTTACTAAGTGGAGGACACTTGCTTCATCACTGATTAGATGGTGGGTTTTCGGACCTACGCCTAAGGGTCAAATCAGTACTATTAGTGCCAAGGTCAATAAAACCAAGGTTGGAACTTTGACGGGGATGACGCTTTTAAAGACACCAATCTCTAACCACCTTCTTGCTATCCATAATGCACACTTAACATATTTAGAAAACAACCTCTCATCCTTCAAGACTTGTAACACTACCCTCAAATGATTCACAAGCTCTAAACAAATCAATACCTCATCACTAGAGACCACCACAAACATATCAAGGTAGGGTTTTAAGACCCTATTCAAGAAATCCACAAACACCACCGGTGCATAAGTCAACCAAACAACACTATCAATACTAATAATTCTCACTCCTAGTCCGAAAAGATACTTAGGGATATTACCTACCCTTATCGTAACTTGGGGACAAAACCCGAACCTCACATCAACCTTAGAGAAGTGACTAACGCATTGTAGTTGACCAAATTGATCGACCATACTTACCCATCATATCACAACCATATGAGCCTTACACTCGTCAAAAGCATGCTATACAAATAGCCAAACCACCTCAAGACCTCCAACCTATAAAACTAGGGTCAACCAAAATCACAAGACAAGACTCTATACAACAAGAACATGGGGCAACCCTTATAGACCTCTACTAGCTACAATAGACTCATGCAACTATCCAGGACACACACATGAATCCTACTAGGACAAAGGAATAACAAAAGGGATAGCAACTCCCAGACCTATCAACTCACCTTACCCAAAACGTCAGTCAAGACATTGGCCTTACTTAGGGTCAACTAAGTCATAGGAGAGACAATACAAGAGAACCTACTCACAAGATCTGATAATAGCCCGCTAAACCCAAGAAGCTCCTAATACACAAGGAAGTCAAGATCTAGGCTAATCTCTAGTCACTCTCGTCCTACTAGGGTCCACCTTAATACCATCACCCGGTACCACACAACCTAGGAAGACAACCTCTTACCACCAAAATATTTTTTTTCATCTCTCCTACTTAGCACCGAACCTTCTTCCTTAAACTTGTAGTACTGCCCTCAAATGACTCACATGCACTACCTCATTAGGGAACAAACCATCTTATCATCACCAAAACATCCGTAAACCTATCAGTGTAGGGGCTAAAGATCTTATGAGACTTATAGGCATAACCGAAGTACTAGTCAAACCAAAATACACTACTCCAAATTCAGAATATCAGAACGGGACATTCAAGGCCTCATCTACCAATAAGAATAGTTCAATAAACAAAACATCTTAGGTTCAACACCTCCAATTCTCAAAAAATTTGCTACCCCTTAGAGACCAATTGTACCATAAGACAAGAAATGGACCAACCTCCCTTTCTACCATTTGACAACCTCCTACTCAAGGAGGGGTTCATTAGGGATTATGGGTCTAACTCTACTGGTCCTACCACCCATGAAGACACAATATGCATGCAACCATTCCCTTCCTATAGTGACATCAAAATCCACCATACCAACTCCAACAAGCCACAAATAAATACCTAATGCAATACAAACCCACATCAATACCTATGAACCTTCTAGCAACAATATACTCAACAAAAGGATAGAAACCAAAGGTCCACACAACAACTTGGGCACACAAGAAGCCCCCACTAGCAACCAAAAAGAATAGAGAAGTAATAGTGGTACTCCAAGCCATAAATGCAAGCACATCAAAGCCAAAAGAAAATTTAAACATACTGGTAGCAACTTCGGGCACCTCAGCCCTTCCTTGAGCCTCTTGATCAACATCACCACCTTTACTCTTGTATCTACCATATGGGCAATCCAGAATTCTATGTCCAATCTCACCACAACCAAAGCATACACCTGTGTTCCTCCAACACGGGCAACCATGGTCCATCCAACATATAGGGTACGTAGGATTAGTCATCCCCCAACACCTCCTTTGCTCTTATTGTGTTTACGAGGGCAATCCTTTACCTTAAGACCCATCTCCCCACAACCATAACAAGTATTAGTACCTCTCAAGTATGGGCCATCATGGCCTTTACCAAATTTTGGGCACCTAGCATAAGGTACCACACCACCACCACCTGTATACTTGAGACTTTGGAACTTACCCTAAAACATCTCTTAGCCACCTACTCATTGTTGTGGTGCAAAACACAACTATGGAGAAGACTCTAATCAATACGATGTGTTAGACTTCGAGGATCTATCATCCTAGTGCTCTGATACCATCTTTGTTAATACCCAAGCCTAGGGCCTAGACGTGACCGGCGAATGGGGAACCCGATGGAACCCCAAACAAGCCTCATAGCATATCATTACACATCCTTGGTCCCTGAAGCAATGTAAAACAACATAAGAAACATAAAGAAGGGGAATCGGGACTAAGGGAGAGAGATTAATACTTAAGTAACATGTAAAAGTTTAGAAAAGAAAGGTAAGAGACTAAGGGGAAAAGCTTGCATAATATCATAATTCATAGATACATAGCATGTCCAACAACACCTCTACTACATAGAAAGGAGCGGGGGCTAAGACAAAGAAATCGGGCTCACCCTCGTAGTCAAAATAGAACATAAAGAAGAGTGTCTCAATACATAATAAGAGAAACATAGACTAAGGTCCCCAAAGTGGAGGACTCACTAACTAGCTTGAGTAGCACCGAACTAGCCACATGGAAGAGAAGGATGATCAACTTGGGCTTTGCTTCCTACATGGTGATATCATGTAGGTGAGAGTATGCGTTAGTACATTTGAATGTACTAAGTATGTAGGATGCAATGCAACAAGATATAAGCATCATAATCAAAATGCATAACATGAAGCAATAGGCATAATATAACAATATGGCATGAATGACCAATGCTCAAGTAAAACATGTTTAAGTAACTCATACTCATATAGTATATCATATGTGTGGAATAGACTAAGCTAGATTTCCAAAATACAGACCCCTTGGTTGGTTGATCCCATCACCATGGTAGTGTGGTACAAACCCCTCACATAGTTGATGATAATTTCACCTTATCACTCCGGTGATGAGTACAAAACCATCACATGGTTGATAAGTACAAACCCTCACCTCAGTTGATGAGTACAAACCCCCACATTGGTTATCAAGGCACTAGCCCCTTGATTAGCTATCAAGGTACTAACCCTCGACAAAGTTATCCGGACTCTTAGTCCCCCTGGATCGGGCATGGTCTAATCCAACACTTATTATAAAGTATATCATATACATAAGCTCATTTCATCATCATATAGTCAATAGTATCATATCTCAAGCTTTAGACCTTCAATTCCTCAAGAAATCATAACCAGACATTTTATCAAACACTTTGCAGGTATGAAATGGTAGTATAAAACCATGAAATATAGAGATGAAAATCATACAAGCAAATACATTATAGAACAATCAATCAATACCTTGCAACATTCTCAACCAATATACATCAAAACCCCTCATCAAATCTTACAATAGATCTACGGAGGAACAACTTGCAAACCTAGTGAAGATGATGGAAGGATTGAGTAGGCATGTGCAATACCAAGACTCTCGCATCGATAAGTTGATGGGTAAGGTGGAAGGTTTACTAGATAGAGAATTTATCCATGCACTAGGGAAGGGTATTGAGATTCAAGAGGCTGAGAATCCTGTGAAGCAAGCACCAACTATCAAAGAACTGCCTGTTTCTGCCGAAGGAACGATCCCACTTGATCAATTGAAGGAGTTCATCGAGGGTACCATTAAAGACAAGTATGAAGTCTCCATAAGGTCTTCCTATATGTATGCTAAGCCTTACACTTCAAGGATTGATAGCCTCTGAATCCCTGCCGAATATCAATCCACCAAATTTTAGCAGTTTGAAGGCAAAGGAAATCCAAAGAAGCATGTTGCACACTTTGTGGAGACATGTAATAATGCTGGGGCCGATAGAGATCATCTCGTCAAACAATTCATCCATTTCTTGAAAGGAAATGCCTTTGACTGGTACATAGATCTTGAGCCTTATTCCATTAATAGTTGGGAGCAACTCGAGCATGAGTTTCTTAGTCGCTTTTATAGCACAAGGCGCATAGTGAGCATGGTAGAACTCACGAATACTTGCCAAAGAAAGGATGAGCCAATCATTGACTTCATAAATCGATGGAGGAACGCAAGTCTCAACTGCAAAGATAGACTTAGTGAAGCTTCTGCAATAGAAATGTGTACCCATGGAATGCACTGGAGGCTTCTCTACATCCTACAAGAGATCAAACCTAAGTCTTTTCAAGATCTAGCATCTCGTGCTCATGGTATGGAGTTGAGTATGTCTTCTGCTAGAAAAGATGGAATGTTTGTTCATGATCCTCGCAAAGGAAAGGAAAAACAAGAAGCCAAGAAATGGGGAAAATTTGTGCCCAGGAATGACAACAAAGAGTCCATGAATGTTAACATCTCACCTGTGAAGTTTACTACAAAGGACAGAAGGAAGCAAAGTGTAAAGACGACTTTTCAAGAGCGTCCAAACCGAAAGCTAACCTTGAGAGAGATGTAGAAAAAGGAATACCCTTTTCGGGATTCTGATGTTCCTGAAAGTTTTTAAGAGTTAGTTGACCTAAAGCTCATTGAGTTGCCAAAGCTGAAACGACCCTATGAAGCTTGGAAGACTGATGACCCAAATTATTGCAAGTATCATTGACTTGTGAGCCACCCTCTTGAAAAGTGTTTTGTCTTTAAGGACAAGGTTATGTAATTGATTAAAGAAAAGAGGATTGTCCTTGATGATGGAAAGGAAATCTCTAATCAAATCTCTATTGTGTTCGACTCTCTTGACCCAATCCAAATATGTCCACCTGAAGAAGAAGGGCCAATAGAGTAAGAGAAATTCCAAACCAATGCAGATGATGATAAAGGTTGGATTCTTGTGACTAGGCAAAGATGCAACAAGAAAAGTCCACAGAAAGGATCACTTGAACAACCAATCAGACAAAGGGTAGGGAAGAGATCAAAGAAGCTGAAACCCATCAGGTGTCCGAAAGTGGAAATGCATCACCACCAGAAACTGCGACATCCTATAACTTTTGGAGAATTCTTACCAAATTGGTTCTGCATGGAGACCACCAAAGACAATGTTGAGGCATCATGTTTTAGTGCTGACAAGGGAGAAACAACAAGTGAAGATTTATTGAAGGTATCTCTTGCTAACAAGGATGAAGTGGCAGGTGAAATTCCATCAATAACATCTCTGTCGTCTTTTGAAAAGTCTGTGGAACCCCCTCTTCATGAAGTACACGCATGTTCCACAAAGATCACATTTACTGATGATGATCTTCTATTTGGCGAAACTCTATTCAATCACCCTTTGTATATGTTGGGTCACGTGCTAGAGAAGAAGATAAACAGAATTTTGATATACGAAGGGTCCGGGGTCAACATTCTACCTATTCACATGTTGAAAGAGCTTGGCATCACAACCGAAGAGCTTAGCAAAAGTCGTTTGTTGATACAAAGGTTCAACCAAGGGGGGCAGAGTTTTATAGGCTCGATTAAGCTAGAAATTCATATGGATGATTTGCGAACAAGTGCATGGGTGCGATTGATGCAAAGACTTCATATAGTATATTACTTGGAAGGCCTTGGGTGCATAAGATCAAAATTGTCTCATCTTCTTACTATCAGTGTTTGAAGTACCTCGAAGATGGAATCGAAAGGAAGATAGTTGCTAACAATAATCCTTTCACTTAGGTTGAGTCACATTTCGCCGATGTAAAATACTATTTGAAGAGTTATGTGGTGAAAGGGGTAAATCTAGAGGGTGTCAAACCAACCAAGCCTAAGAAACTCAAAGGTGAAGCAACCAATGCAGCCATTGAAAGGGCCAAAGCTAACATTGGGGAGCCTAGTACTTCTCCTAATAAGGGGAAGACCATACCCTCGAAAATTAAGCCAGCACCTATACTCCGTTATGTCTCAAAGGTCAAGAAAGAGGAGGGTCAGTTATCTGATGTTCAAGGAAATGTGCTAGGGGGTTGACCCTTCTTATAAAACGGATCGATGCAATAAACTTGTCTTCAAAGCTTTTGGGAAATTTTGTGCCTCAAAATCCACCAAAATGTACGTCACTCCCTACAAAACATATAGAAAGCTTTGATCCAAATGCTTACAAGTTACTTGCGAAGGCCTGTTACAACCCTGATGAGCTGCCTAGGCTAGGGAAACTCCCATCGGAGGGCACAACCAGGCAAGCATGTGAAGGTTTAGGCTATAGACAACCACCACCCGTGCGCATCTCCAAAAGAAGGGCGAGCAATAACTATATCACTGTAGAAGATGAGTGTGTTTCTTCTAATAAATGACCTTCTGTCTTTGATCGACTTTGTAAACCTACTGTAAGAATTTCAGTGTTCTAGAGATTAGGCCCATTAAAGAAGAAGAATAACAAGCATCGGAGAAGTTACCTAAGAGTAATGGCGCTTCCTTCACCTATGATCCAAAAGGATTTCGAAAGCATAGTTCCTTCCAGGATGAAGCGATGAGTGGAACTCATAGTTTCATGTAAAGAGGTACTAAAAGCGAAGGCTCACACTATGGCTTACACCAAAGAGCGCGAGGAAGATGAAGAAAGTGTACGCTTCTCATGTAATGTTACAACTCATATTGAGAATGACACCTCATGCCAACTGAAAAATAATGAAGAGTTGGGAGGTATTGTTTGGTGTAATCATATATCAATTAATGGCAATGATCCACAGGAAGAGGAGGATGTTGGAGAAGCTTCACCAGAATTTGAAGAAGGAGTGAAGAACCCGATTGATTCCTTAAAGGAAGTTAACCTTGGTAGGTATGAAGAACCAAGGCCAACTTACTTGAGTGCTTTCCTAGAAGCCGATGAAGAAATGGCTTATATGTACATACTCAAAGATTATAGGGATCTCTTTGCTTGGACCTATAAAGAAATACATGGTTTGAATCCCAAGATAGCAGTCCATCAATTAGCAGTCAAGCACGACACTCGTCCTGTCAAGCAGTCTCAAAGACGTTTCAGGCCATACATGGTTCCATTGATTGAGAAAGAAGTCAACAAACTCATTGAGGCAAGCTTCATTTGAGAAGTTAAATACCCCACATGTATTTCAAGCATTGTCCCTGTGAAGAAGAAGAATGGCCAAATTCGAGTTTGTGTCGACTTCAGAGATCTCAACAATGCATGCCCTAAAGATGAATTCCCTCTTCCTATTCTAGAGCTAATGATTGATGCTACAAATGGTTATGAGTCAATGTCATTCACGAATGGTTCTTCTAGCTATAACCAAATTCGCATGTCACCAAAGGATGAAGAACTCACAGCGTTTCGTACGCCTAAAGGCATTTATTGTTACAAGGTGATGCCCTTCGATTTGAAGAATGTTGGTGCCACATATCAAAGGACCATGCATATTTGATGACTTACTCCATAAAAATGTTGAGTATTATGTTGACAACTTAGTGGTGAAGTTGAAGAGAAGGAACAAACATTTAAAAGACTTGAGAATGGTGTTTGAGTTGCTTTGAAGATATCAACTGAGGATGAATCCATTAAAGTGTACCTTTAGGGTTACTTCTGGAAAGTTTGTTGGCTTCATTCTGCAGCATCGAGGAATTGAGATTGATCAAGCCAAAGTTGATGCAATTTTAAAGATGCCCGAACCTCGAAACATTCATGAGTTGAAAAGTCTCCAAGGAAAATTAGCCTACTTGAGGAGGTTCATCTCAAATCTAGCTAGAAGATGTCAACCATTCAATCATCTCATGAAGAAAAGTTTCCCTTTCAGGTGGGATCAAACATGTAGCACAGCCTTTGAAAGTATAAAAGCGTATCTGGCGAAACCTCCGGTCTTAGCAGCCCCTATACCTGGAAAACCACTGATACTTTACATTGCGGCACAAGAAAGGTCCGTGGGAGCCTTACTAGCTCAAGAAAATAATAAAGGCAAAGAAAATTCCCTTTATTACTTAAGTAGAATGATGACACCAAATAAGCCGAATTATTCGCTAATTGAGAAGTTGTGTTTGGCGCTGGTCTTTTCAATTCAAAAGATGAAGTACTACTTTCAAACTCATATTGTTCGGCTTGTTTTTAGAGCAAATTCCATCAAATTTGTTATATCGAAACCAGTCCTTAGTGACTGATTAGCAAGGTGGTACCTTCAGTTCCAACAATTTGAGATTTTATACATCCCTCAAAAGGCTATGAAAGGACAAGTGTTAGAAGACTTCTTGGCGGATCATCCTATAGCAGATAATTGGGAATTAACTGATGAACTTCCTGATGAAGATACAATGACCATCGAAATCTATCCCCCTTGGAAAATGTACTTTGATGGGGCCGCGCATCGTGGAGGAGCTGGTGCAAGCGTAGTGTTTGTCACTTCACAAGGAGAAGTTCTACCATTCTCCTTCACATTGAAACAACATTGTTCCAACAATGCTGTAGAATATCAAGCACTAATACTTGGGCTCAAAATGGCCGTTGATATGAAGCAATTACAGTCGCAAGTTTTTAGTGATTCTCAACTGGTGATTCGACAACTCTTGGGGACCTATGAGGTCAAGAAGCCTAAACTGCGCCCCAATCACTGTTATGTTCAAAAGTTGATAGGATGGCTTGGAGATGTAACCCTCAAACATGTACCAAGAAAGGAAAATAAAATGGTCGATGCCTTAGCTGCTCTAGCCTCGACCCTTACTTTTCCTGATCAGACGCAAGTTACTATCTGCCAAAAATAGGTAGTACCACCATTGAACGAAAGACAAACATATGGAGAATGAGCTTGAGCATTTTGTCGCAGTTTCTGAAACCAATAAAGAGGACTAGCAACAAGACATCATCGACTATTTATGTTATGGGATACTTCCAGAAGATGCTAAGAGAAGGACTGACATTCATTTTCGGGCACCTCATTTTCTCTACTACAAGGAAACATTGTATAGGAGATCATTTAAGGGAGTGCTCTTGCGGTGTTTGGGGGAGAAAGAAGTGACTCAAGTTTTGCAATAGGCACATTCAGGAGTATGTGAATCACATCAGTATGGACCAAAGCTCCATTTTCACATAAAAAGAATAAGGTATTATTGGTCAACCAGGTAAAAGATTTCTTGGATTATGCTCCAAGGTGCAAGGCTTGTCAATTCCATGCGAACTTCATAAATCAACCGCCTGAGGTTTTACACCGACTATTGCATCTTGTCCGTTTGATGCTTGGGGATTGGATGTTGTTGTTCCACTGCCGAAATCTTCTGATGAACACTTGTACATCTAGCTACGACAGACTACTTTTCAAAATGGGCCGAAGCTGTTGTTCATAAAGAAGTCAAGAAGGAGAAAGTTGCAAACTTCAATCGCGTAAACATTGTTTACCGGTTTGGCATTCCACGATACATAATCATGGGTAATTGCAAGTCATTTGATAACAAGTTGATGAATAATATATGCGATCTCTTTGGCTTCAAGCAGTGAATATCTTCTATGTTCCATGCTGCCGCTAATGGTCTGGCCGAAGCATTCAATAAGACTCTACGCAATCTTTTGAAGAAAGTGGTCTCTAAGTCCAAACGAGACTGGTACGAAAGAATGGAAGAAGCATTGTGGGCATATAGGATGACATATCTTACACCGAATCAAGCAACCCCATATTCGCTTGCTTTTGGAGTTGAAACAGTCCTGCCACTCGAGCATCAGATACCATCTTTGAGGCTGGCTATCCAAGAAGGGCTCACTGGGAAGAAAATGCTCGACTATGTCTTGCCAAGTTACAAGCACTTGATGAAAAGAGGTTAGAAGCCCAATAAAATCTTGAATGCTATCAAGCTCGTTTGTCTCGTGCCTTCAATAAAAAGGTTCGCTTGAGGTGTTTTCAAGTTGGAGACCAAGTTGTCGCAGTAAGAAGGCCCATTATCACTTCACATAAGTTCGGGGGGGAATTCCCCTTGAAGTGAGATGGACCATATGTAGTACAAGAAGTATACTCAAATGGTGCTTATAAGCTTGTCAATGCAGATGGCATGAGGATCGGTCCTATAAATGAAAAATTCCTTAAGGAGTACTACCCTTGAGGAAAATTATGGTCCTAGGAATTTGAGTTAAAAAAAAGTATGTGATACTCCTGGCCTGCAAGAGTATAAATTGTGTACAGCACCCTTAAAAAAATAAAAAATAAAAAAAAACACTCTTCCCAGAACTACATAGTTAAGTTGCATGAGTGTTAAAAAAACTCTGTCCATTACATGATTCATTATGAGGGCAAAGCCCTATGGAATGTGAGTTCCTTCTATGGCATGCTTGAGGTCTTCAAATTTAATCAAGTTTATAGGTTGAAGTTTTCATATTTCCTAAGTCTCTAAGCTAAAGTCCCCAAAGTTTACAAGTTGGTTCTCACATTAAGCAAGTATGCAAGTGACGGTCCTTAAGTTCTCAAGTTTTATGTTGACATTCTTTGAAGTTATCCATTTCGTAAGTCAAAGCATTAAGTTGCACAAAATTTGAGAAGGCGAATGCACAAACTTCAAAAGAGAAGGGATTTTTATTATTTTTATTCTTACTAGCATGCCAAACGTGAATTAAGTTTGAATTATTAAAGCTTGCAGCAAAAGAAAATATGTGAAGAATTTCAAGTTAGAACCACAAATACAAGATATAAGACAAAAAAATAAAGAAATTCTATTGTTATAAAATTGTCTAACATATCAATCTAAATCTTGTGAAAATAAAGAAAACAAGTAAAAGGGGGGGGGAGGGAGCTTAATCTAAGCATAATTTGTAGTTGATCAAATCTTGACGACTAGCCTCTAAGCCCTCTCTCCTATGCTCCAAGCGAGTCGAATCGTCAGTCTTCGAGAAGTCCATGTTTTCATAAGGGGACACTTCATTATCAGCAACTAATATCTTGGCTTGAACCTCCTCAATCTCCTTCTTGGCAGCAGCATAGCAGCCTCAAGTTCCTCTTGCTCTGCATGTAGTGTTGCTAACTTTTTCTTGACCTTCTTTAGTGACTTCCTTTTAGAAAAAGCATGTTTAGTCTTCTCACCCTCCTCTGCTTGAAGTGACTCAAGACCCTCCTTGGCCTTAGAAAGCAATTCCAGCTTCTTGTCCTCATGCACCCTATCTATAAAATTGGAGCGTTCTTGGTCATAGGAGGCAGCTAGCTCAAAGAGAGAATCCACCAAATGCTTCAGTGATGAAAGATCTATAAGACACGGCTCATATCTTGGAGAATCTCATAAATATCTTCTTTGTAAGATCAAAGTGAGTCTAGAGAAGTTCTAGAAAGTTTGTTACAAATCTCTTCCCAAAGGCCCAAGATATACTTCTTTTTGCGGGTCGAAACAATGCTTTTTCCCTCAAAAATAGACTTAGCCCTATCTGGCTTTGAATGAAGTGGAAGTGTGTTGCTCGAATAGAGGGTCAACCATTTTAAAGTTCGATCATGAGAAGTGATTGCAATTCTCCGTTCTTGCTCAATAGCTAAAGTTGAGTCTGCCTTAGGTTTCGTTGTCACGACGGACTCCACGCTAATTTGCAGCCTCTCTTGTAGTAATTCCTTTGGATGCTTAACAACATTCGCCTACACAGAAGGGGAGGGAAAGAGAATTAGCAAATTAGTTAACCATGAATTGTTCTTAAAATTCATTTAAAGAAAAAAATGGAGATTTGTGGTCAAAAGGAAAAACCTCTTCAGTCTGAATGGCTAATGTTTTCGGAGGACCATCAATGCCTTGTTCTTCCACAATCTCCAACTCAACAGCCTCAAGTGCAATTGGTTCATATCTTTTCCTCTTGCAACATTTGTCCCTATTGCTGCTTTTGCTGGTCTCTTAAGAGGCTTGCATGGTAGATGGAAGAATTAAGGGGCGTCTCTTTGCAGGGGTAGGAGAACAGGCTACTTCTTTCTTAGACCCTTTAGAGGACTTGAGCCTTTTACTCTAAGGTTGTGGGGAAAGTAGGGCATCAACGTTTAAGAGATCCTGTCCGACGTCTTGACCTTTGTTACCTAAAAGAGTAGTAAAGTTCGGCCCAGCCCTTTCTAACAAAGTTTCCAGATTATCCTCAAGAAACTTCCCATGAGATTTTTCCCACCAAGATAGGTATCAAGTGGAGTAACAAGATTTCAAATTCTTCCCAATTTGATTGTATTAACGTTTCTTTCCCCATCCATTATGTTCATCGTTGGCTTATTCATTATCTTCGCTAAGACCAGGACTACAAGGCTAACCCTTCGACCACTCACCATCAAGCTTGCCATCTTAAAAGTTTCAGGCCGAATAAGATTTTCCCCTTCAGAGAGAAATACAAAGACGCATAACCAAATAAAAAGAATGCTGCCAAATAAGTCTTATATTTTTGTTGTACTGCTCCAAGCATAGAAAATGTCGTCTCTTGAGAGCTTAACCATGTGCTCACCTACGTTGACATGTCACCTATCGAGTTATGCATAGATGCTAAGCGTCGAACATTCTTCTCTCTTCTCAGGGGATCTAACTCATACTTGATGTCTTGTTTACACCAAAATTATATCCAGTCAGTGAAAGAGATCCCCGAGCTATCACCCTTCTTCCCCCTAAGATGATGGAACTCAACAAATAAATGCTCACAAGTTTGAGGAATAAATCTATCCTTTTTCGCGTCATGACCTGTAAGTTCTTTTGCATTAGGTATCACTTCTTCATACGGACACGCACTGATCGGTAGGCCGCCAAGAATATATAAGTCCCAAAGAGATATGGATGCTTCTCCGGGTAGTCAAAACTTGTATTCAAAAATTAGAAATTCGCAAAGTGAAGGTCAGCTATGCAAGGCTAACCTATGAGTCGTA
>JAPFFP010041930.1:0-14673 GCA_026153255.1 Solanum medicagineum | reverse complement strand
CGCACTAAAAAAGAATTAGGTTTATCCGGTGATACTAAGTTAGGGAATCATGGGAACACAATACCCTAGTTTCTATCTATATTGATTTAACTCCATTCGTAGTTAGGTTTACTTTTCTACTGATTATGTAAATCCCCTCCCCCTTTTTTGGAAGTAAGTTGGTTAATCACTAAAATTACATTAATTGAATTCTCTCAAGTCTTACGTATTTCCTTTGGTTTGACCCTAACTATGGTTAGGTTCTATTTCTTGACAACGACTGCTTTATCCTCAAAAAGGATGTGTAACATGGGCGTCAAGATTGTGGCGCCGTTTCTAGGGAATACAGCTAGACTTAGTTAATTCATAGTGATTTGAGTATTAATCCTTATTTCCCACATTTTACATTTTTTTTATTTTTTTTCTTTGTGTGGTGTAAGTGTAATGTATGCCCACACGCGAAGTCGAGGCAGACCCTTGGCTCCGTTTACCCAAAGATCCATAGAATGTTGAGGAGAACAGACCAAGATAATGCTAACAATGTGGCTATTGCATCTCTGAACAAGAATGATAATGAGAATGTTGATCATAAGAACCCACCTCCTCTTGAGGACATAGCTCCACAGCCTCAGGATTTCAATACCAACGCTTATCAGTGGAATTAATACATGTTAAATCTTATGGCTATGGAGGTGATTGGAGCTATTGTGTTGCAACCACTACCGGCTGACATAAAGTTCGTAGTCCCTATTGAGTTGCTTCAGATGCTGCAAAACCATGGGCTGTTTACAGGCTTACCATCGGAGGATCCTCACAGCCATATACACAATGTTGCATTCGTCTGTAAGAGTGCAATGGGAACACATAATCTGTCTATAGATGCCGTGAGACTTCATATCTTCCCATTGTCTCTTACAGGCATTGCAGCACTATGGCTATTTGAGCCCCCATAGAGTTTGAAATCCAGCATCTTTCATTCTAATTAGGTTACTTAACAAGATGATAAATCTAGAGGAAGGTATAATATAAACATGCTAAAACTGTTTTCCTTCTCAAAAATTAGGACCAAGGTTACCTAGCAGCACAACAAAGGTAAATAAATGCACTAATAACATTATATCTACAAATCCACATAAATAGATCATATATTGAAAACAATCACCCAGGAAAGTATACCTTAGAATTTGATCAACACAATTTTATAAACAAATACTAAAATTTTGTAGGAAACAAACAAAGGAA
Source organism: Solanum medicagineum (assembly GCA_026153255.1). Lineage (NCBI taxonomy): Eukaryota > Viridiplantae > Streptophyta > Magnoliopsida > Solanales > Solanaceae > Solanum > Solanum medicagineum. Next base: position 13,452 of record JAPFFP010041930.1, on the reverse strand, counting down.
TCACAGGAAATGAAGAAAACATCAAGAAAACAGACAGATTTTAACTTAATGTTACTAGGTTGTGTGAAGATACCTTCAAAATTTCCTACTATATTAGACAGAAGTATGATATCAAACAAATTCCTTAGAGGTAAAGCTTACGCAAGTTACTAGAGAACGTGTGTTACCCTCCTCATACCCCACTCGTAGATTTTCACTGGATATGTTATTATTGTTAAGATATATGTTGTATATATTGACATACAAATATGTCATTATAAATATTGTTAATGGTGCTTTGGCTTTGCTGAGTAGGGAAAAGGTTTTCGATACTACTAGTCATCTTGTATTTGCAGATTTACCTAGCTTGGTTCATTACACATTACTGTGTATGTTATGCGTGCTGAGGGAGGTCAAGCTAGCTTTAACAGTTGCAGAAGCAATGTGATGCCTATTACTTACGGACTTGAACCGGGTACATGTATGAACAATGGAAGGAAAACATCTTGTTGAGCTATAACTCATCTGGTTTGAAACATTCAAAATCAAAGACTAAAGCTTCTGAGAATACTTGATAAAACAAGGATAAACAACAGCTGTCAAAACCTTCTACCCCAATTGCTCAAACCTTTTAGTCCAAAATTTTTGTTGCTAGTATAGCCTCTCAACAACCTGAGTCTATGAATTCACATGTTCCTCAAAGTGTAAAGGAAAAGGAAGTTTTGCATCTCTTCCAAAAGCAGAGGCTAAATCAAAAGAAACAGTTTTAGAAGACAAAAAGGGGTTGGTCGAAAGGCCCAAAATTCCAAGAAGGATTTATATAGGCGAAAGACATTTTAGTTTGAGAAGAATTACAGAGGCTATAGGGGCAACAATATAAATGCAAACATCACCCTGCCTAGGGTAATTGTGTTTTGGACAACATGCAGAACTTATCGGATTTTTCTAAGCAATAAGGAAGAGTTCTCACTCTAAAGTAAATACTTTGTTTTAAAGTAATAAGCTTTTAGAAAAAACAAGTACTAATAGTCCATTCCCTTCCTAATCCATTGTATTGGCAATTTACAGGTTGACACCCCTATGCAAGATAATGTAAAAAGGAATTCCTCAGCCTTAGTTCCTGAGCATAAAGGCTTAGACAACATAATTATTTCTTCTTAGTGCCAGATTAATATGTTGGCATCCGTTTGTTGAGTCTCTGGGGAAATATTTCTCTCAAAATGAGAGAATAAAGCTATGTTGCTGCTCAACTTCCTGTTGGAAGACAATGCAAAAAGAGCTCCTAGGATAGTTTGATTGGCCAAAGGAAAAGATAATGCAGGCAACTCAGAGGCTTCGCAAGGACCCAACTAAACTTAAAATGTTGAGGCAAGAAAAAGAAGGCCAATCAAGCTACCCTTGGAGCATTTACGTTTCTTTCTAAACTATTTCAGTAAAGGACAAGACACCATCCATGTACCTTATGTTCCTTTTGCTTATGTTATTTACTTTGAGGGTCAGCTCGGAACATGTCTTGGCCCCCATCCTATTCTATGACTAGAGGCATTATTGGACATCTTGTAAACATTTGTACAGATATATGTTATGTGTTGCATTCGGAGATTATTATAATGGTTACCTATTTGTTATGGTTATTATGAATTGATTATTAGTATTATGATATAGATTCATGTTATAATATGAAAGATCCTAAGACCTGTTTTGCCCCCATAGAGTTAGTGCTCGATTTCTTTCTACATTGTAATTATATTCTTTCTATAAAATTCATTTTTCAATGATAGAAGCAGTATCTAATAATATGAGACATTATATTGACTTTTGAAACAGTTATATACAATTTAAATAACTTGTTTCTTTTCATATGGTTTGTCTTTAATTTAAACAAAGCTTGTTTAACGCCTCTTTTTAATACATCTTTTGACTCTTCATCTACTCTTACCTTGCTTAAAATCGTCCATAGTGAATATTTTTATGCTTATACATTGGGGTATCTGAACATCTCTTTTCGAACAATCTCAATCTTGCTTTCCTAATCTAGTTCTCTATCAAAGCCGCTCTTATCTTATCTCAAATATTTCATTTCTAATCCTATCTCTGCTATTAGGCCCGATATAATCCCACAAATGGAATTTGAAAAAAGTGATGTGTACGCAGACTTACACCTATTCTATATTTCACATTGAAATTAAATCTAATAAAGAGAAACAATAAATTGTTGTATAAATCATGAAGAATCAGGCAATATTCCTAAAAAATCAATAGAGAGGAAGATAGTATAATGGTAAGACATGATATTTTGATAAACAGAATGACTTAAAATTACAGAGTATATGTATATTTTTAGTTGTTGCACGTTTGTGACAAAAACACTCGACACTTAAAGTTTCTATATCTAGTCATGAAAGAAAGTAACAGATAAAGAACAAACTGTCTCAGCTGAATTTATAGAATAATGGATGACATAATAAAACTGGTGCAAATGGAGGATTGCTAACAAGAGTTAAGTTGGCCTACTAGAATTAGTCATGTGATGATGATCTATTCTCCTACTTCCTTACACTCAAAGTTCAATCAAATGCTTATTTTTTTCATCCTATGCAAATTCCACTATTTCAATATGAATTCTACTCCTTCATCCAATGATGAATTTATTTTCCTTGTTATTCCACAATTGAGCTACTGGTACCTGCCACTAGGGTTATGCTCATTCAACTCGTAAATATTTATTTGTAATGAAACAATATGATTTTATTGTATTATTATTGAAGGTAAAAATATAAGCCTTAGAAAGTTTTTAGTTACTCTATTTTTGTCCACCAAAAGTTCCTTGATGATTCTATTGTTTAGTAAAGTATTTTCGTATATGAAGATGATTTCAACCTCAATCTATTGTATGAACAACAATTTTATGTGCAGTCTTCATGTTTTTTCTCTTTGAACTAGTTAATTAGTGCTTTGACTTATTATCTACAGGGTCTAAAGGGGAGCAATGCTTTTATCTGTGTTAAGAGAATGGGGGAATGTTAAGTGCATGATTAACATTTTGATGATTGATAAACTGACTCGAGGACTAGGTAGACTATCGGATTGTTGTACGGTGGTGGGAATGGGTTACAACCGTTTCTAAAGCTACTATGGTTGCTGAGATGTCAATCTATCTTTAATAAAGGACCAACGGTCCATGCACTACATCCATTGCAGTATAAAATGTGCTTGTCCAAGGAATAAAATCATCGTTTGGAAAAAATCAGAACTGAATATTCTTGTTACTCCAAAAGCTCTTTCTTGGCTCCTAGTGTGAAGATACAATTGTTGCATGCAAGGGACCTGATAGAATGCTTCTATAGTTTCTTTGTTTGTTAGTTGCTGTGTTGGTTTTGCATTTGCAAACTGTATGATCACTCCTAGTCTATAAAGGAATGTGTTCATTGCTTTTCAATACTGATTTAAGAGTTGTATACCTTGTTGGTTGTATAGTCTTAACGTGTCATTGTAGTGTAGTCTAACTTCATTGGGGTGGTGAGAGTGTAGACTAGTTAGTGTTATTGCTGCTCATTGCTCTTAACCAGGTTGTAAGTAGGAAACATGAGGAAGTGAGGGAATTAAACTATGTGTGTTGTATTTCTTTACTTTGCTCATTCATTAGTGGATTTGGGTTTTGGGAGATCTTTTCTAGATAGGTCGTGGTTGCCCTCCCTTGAGCAAGAAGTTTTTTTACGTTAAATCCTTGCGTGTTTGTTTCTTTCTATTTACCTTCTTTTAGTTTCTACTTACAGTGTTCCGAGGGACTAGATCCCTTACTATGGTAGATGCGTACTTACTCTATAAGTGGTATCAGAGAAAGGATCTCTATACGGTTCGCAATGAGAGATTTTCCTGTGAAAATGGTTGCATCACTAAACCTAAAAGAATGATAATCATCTACGAGGCCTCCTAGTTTTAATGGCAAGTATTATGGGCAATGGAAAGGTCATATGCATGACTTTCTCATGGAGGAAAATAGTGAACTATGGGACATAGTTCTTGATGGACCATATCAACGACTGAAGTTAAGGATGAGGAAACTATAAGGGGCTGGTTCCCAAAACGCATCGACAGTACTCAGAGGCTGATAGGAAAAAGATATGAAAAAAACTACAAGGCTAAAAAACTTATTGTGTGTGGGATCGAGGCTAAGGAATATAATAGAATCTCAGACTTTGAATCTACTAAAGAGGTATGGGACTGTTTGAGGAATGCTCATGAAGGTACTGAGCAGGTGAAGGAATCAAAAGTGGACATGCTGACTTCTCAGTATGAAGACTTTATCATAATGGAAGGTGAATCCATGCACGACATTGAGACCAGGTTCTCAACTATAACCAATGAGCTGAAATGCCTAGGAGAACCTGTTAGTCAAAGCAAACATGTGAGAAAAACTTTCAGGGTACTTCCAAAATCATGGGAGAGTAAAGTGGATGCCATTACAGAGTCCAAGAACTTGAAGGCTTTGACTATGGATGTGCTTATTGGGATATTTCAGACAGATGAGCTAAATAAGCAACATGACACTGCCAAAAGAGAAGGAAAGAAAGACAAGACTTTGGCACTAAAAACTGCTCACATTGATAATGAAATTGATGGTGTAAATATTGCCTATCTCACCAAAAGATTCAAGAAGATTATCAGGAAAAATCATGGTTTTTCAAGGAAAGTGAATATTAGAAGATCTCAAGGAAACGTTGAGCTATGTCATGGATGTGGGAAACTAGGACACTTTGTCAAAGAGTGTCCTTGTGGAAAGGCTGAGGGTTCAAAGTTTGTGAAAGATAAAAGGAACTACCAGGTTTCAGAGAAGTTCAATAAGAAGGTTGCTATTGATCGCATTGTCGTGAAAGTTTTGGGGGGATGGGGCAACTACTCTAGTGACTCTAATGATGAAGAATAGCCCAAGGACTCATCCATGTTTGCTGCGAAAGATGATAATGAAATCTTTGACAACTTGTTTTGCATTCATGGCTCAATCAGATGATGATGATGAAGAAGGGGAATAGGTAACACAGCTGGACTTAAATGAGAACTTAAATCTTTACTCTACCAAAAAGTTGAAAATGCTTGCATGCTTTCTTATTGATTCCATTTGTGAATTAATTGCTAAAAAGGATTTGTTAAACAATAGTGTGGATGTTTCAGAAGATGAAATTTATTTTTTGACAGATCATATCTCTGAACTGGAAGTACAAATTGTGGTTCTTGAAATTGAAAAAGATGAACTTTTGAAGTTGATGGAAACTAATGCTAAGTTGAAAGGTAAAATAAGTGAAAATGAACTTTCTTTAGAAGAGAAACTGAAGGAAGCTGATTTGAAGTTGAATCTAGCCTTAGAAAGGAATGTTGTGATGGAGAAGGGTCTGTTAAAGGTCAAGGAGGACCTGGACAAATCCTTGAAATGGACTGCTTCTTCAAAGCTATTGGGAGACATGTCCAGTAGTTGGGGTCATGAAAAGAGAGCTTTAGGATATGTTAACAAGATTGATCCCTGATAATTTGTTTTATCAGCACTGTGGTGGAAATGGTCATATGAAGGGCAATTGTGAAGTTCTCAAAAGAACTTTAAAAAGGCTGCAGTCTGAGTACTCAAGAAAAAAAAAGTGTGAATGAGAGAGCAAGGCCCAAGTCAAAACTGAGTAACAGACCCCTGCCTAGTTGGACCAGGAAATTTGTTATTAGGCCTCTATCTTATTACTAGGAACTCAAACTAAAGTGGGTTCCCAAAACTAGCAAGTGATCCTCTACAGGAACTGTCAGGAGGAAGCTGTCAATGCTGGTTTATGGACAATAGTTGCTCATAGCACATGACTAGAAGGAAAAAAAAACTTCCTCTCTTTGAAAGAAGTTGAGGGTGGTAGTGTTTCATTTGGTGATGGTAAGAAGGGATAGATCATGGGTATAGGAAAGATTGGTAAGTGTTTTGAGAAAGTTGTTGAAGATATGTACTATGTTGAAGGATTAAAGTATAGTCTTCTTAGTATTTCTCAAATCCGTGACAAAGGTAATGAGGTAAAGTTCCTATCAGACAAGTGCACAACTACAAACTTGTCTACTGAGGAAGTGATCCTCACAGCAAAGGGATGCAGCAAGACAATCTCACATGCCTCAAGGTCCAAGATGATTCAAGTGACTTGTGGCATAGGAGACTTGGTCATGTCCGCCCTTCTCTGCTGAACAAGTGAGCTTCCAAGGAGCTAATTTGTGCTTTGCCCGTGATGAATTTCAGCAATTCTAAAGTGTGTCCTGGATGTACTAAAGGAAAGAAGTCAAGAAACTCCTTCAAATCCAAAAATGAGATACCATACCACTAGACCTGTGGAGCTTATTCATGTTGAACTTTATGGTCTTATGAAGGTTCAATGTCGCGGTAGAAGAGATACATTATGGTGGTGGTGGATGACTACTCGAGATATACTTGGGTAAGTTTCCTGAGATCAAAGGATAAAGCTGCTGATTTGTTGATCAATATCATCAAATAGTTTCATAATCAATTTGGAACAAGAGTTTCAGGGATCAGGTCTGATCAGGGTACTGAGTTTGAAAATTCAAGGCTAGATGGTTTTTATGTAGAGGAAGTAATCCATCACAATTTTTCAACTCCAAGAATTCCACAGTAGAATGGAGTTGTGGAGAGGAAAAATAGAACACTAGTGGAATTTGGAAGGGCCAGCTAATTGAATCTAGATTGGTAAAGAATATTTTGGTTGATGTTGTTAACAATGCTTGCTATGTAATAAAAAGGTGTCTAATAAGGTCTCTCAAGAGGAAGACCCCCTATGAGCTCTTATTTGGTAGGAAACCCAATATTAGTCACCTGAGGGGTTTTGGGTGCAAATGCTTTGTACTTATAATTTGCAAGGAAGAAGTTTGGAAATTTGATCCAAAAAGTGATGTGGGTGTTTTTGTTTTATACTCTACGAACAGCAAGGCTTATAGAGTATTCAACAAAAGAACTCTCTTTATTGAAGAAAGTGTACATGTAATCGTTGATGAATCTGGTGATATGAAAAGCCTCTGTGATAGATAAGATTCGGACCTAGATGAGCTACTCCAACTTCAAAAGGACATCTTGATTAACAACCCTTCAACTAATGTTGCTATACAGAATGATAGTAGAACTGATGATGGTGGTGTTAATGGAGAATCTTCAGATGGACCTAGTGCTTCCTCAAGAGACCCTGAGGTAGATGGTGCTAACCATGATTCAATACTGGAAACTGATCAACAAGAAGAAGGAGATGATTCTAAAACTAGAGGGAGTCAGGATCAGTCCGTAGTAAGGACATCCAAATGGAAACATCAATCATCCCATCCTATGGATTCTCATTTGGACTCTGGGATCCAAACCTAGTCCAAGACTAGAAACTTGGTGTCTTGTGATGCTTTTCTATCCTCAATTGAATCCAAAAATGTCAAAGAAGCACCCAAGGATACAGATTGGGTAATTTTATGTAGGAAGAATTGCTTTAATTTTAGAGAAGCAAAGTGTGGAATCTTGTTCCTAGAACCTCAAACAAAATTGTAATAGGGACCAAATAGGTTTTTCAGGAACAAGCTAGATGAAAATGATACAATCATAAGAAATAAGTCCAAACTAGTAGTGCAAGGTTTCAATCGGGAAGAAGGCATTGAATATGATGAGACCTTTGCTCCAGTTGCTAGAATGGAGACTATTAGAATATTGATTTCCTTTGCCACATACATAAAGTTTAAATTGTTCCAAATGGATGTAAAGAGTGCCTTCTTAAATGGATACCTTAAAGAAGAGGTCTTTGTGAAGCAAACACCTAGTTTTGAAAATGTTGAGCTTCCTGATCATGTCATCATACACGATAAGGCACTGTATGGGCTGAAACAGGCTCCAAGGGTCTGGTATGAAAGGTTGTCTGGAGTTCTACCCAGTCATGGATACAAAAGAGATAACACTGATAACAAATTGTTTATGACAACTAGAGGAAAGAATCTACTAATTATGCAATTGTATGTTGATGATATCATCTTTGGTGCCACCATAAACTCACTATGTCAAGAATTTGGGGACCTGATGCACAGTGAGTTTGAAATGAGTATCATGGGTGAGCTTAGCTTCTTTCTTGGGCTATAAGTCAAAAAAACTCCCGGTAGTACCTTTATCAGTAAAAAAAAGTACATCAGGGACCTGCTAAAGAAGTATCAATTAATGCATGCAAAGCCAATCAATACTTCTATGGGTACAAGTTCTAAGCTTGATACTGATGAATCTGGTAGCATGGTAAATGCTACAATGTATAGAGGGACTATTGGATCACTGTTGTATTTGACTGCCATAAGACCTATCATAGTCTTCAATGTTGGTATGTGTGCTAGGTTCCAATCCTGTCCAAAGGAATCACATTTAAAGGCTACAAAAAGGATACTTAGATATCTCAAAGGTTCTAAATTCTTAGCCCTGTACTACCTTGCTGGAGATTGTTTTGATCTTGTAGGATACATTGATGTTGATTTTGTAGTACCTGCTTGACCGTAAAAGTACTTCTGGTCTGGCTTCCTTTCTGGGTTCTACACTGATCTCCTTGGGGACAAAGAGGCAAAACTCAGTTGCATTATCCATTATTGAGGCTAAATACATAGCTGCTACAACTTGTTGTTCATAATAATTGTAGATCAAACAGTAACTTGAAGATTTTGGAGTATTGTCAGACACAATTCCCCTAATGTGTGATAATACTAGTGCTTCGAACATGGCCAGAAATACTGTCCACCATAACAAAGCACATTGATTTGCGACATCATTTTCTTAGGGACCAGGTCGAGAAAGGGAACATATGTATGAAGGTTTGCAATACGGAGAATTAGATTCTAGATATTTTTACTAAGCCTCTTTGCATGGACCAGTTTGAATGGAATAGGCTAAGATTGGGGATGATCAAGCGGAAGCACTCAGTGTCTCCATGATTGTGAACTTCCACAACGATTTTGGCTAGACTACTAAGGCAGGAGAAATTATTCACAATAAGTTAAATTCCAACATCTATATTGCAAGTTTGTAGAAATTGACATTTTTATAGAAATTGAAGATCTGAACTTAAAGAGTTTCACTCAAGGGTCTGCTTATCAGGGACCTAATACCCTACCAGGTTATTATTCTTTTCATAGCCTTTACATCATGAGTATGACAGCTCAGGACCTGTCTTATCTGTTCAGCTTTTTTGAATCGATGTCATTCTGTCCTGATACTCGAAGCATCGCGACCAATTGGGGACCGGATGCCTCTTTTCCCTCATTATGGGATGGACTTTTATCCGCTATTTTGATTTCATCTGTTTCCCAAAAGTCAGAATAGTCTTTCTTCTTCTTTGTCCATTTTCTTGTGTTTTCCTGTCTCCTTGCTTAAATTTCAAACATGTATGAAAGTTCTCCTCAATATTCTTCACAAATGGAAACTAAAAACATGTCACCGCCTTCCCTTAACATTAACACTCCTCCATCCACTCCGATTCACACTCCAAGAAGTCCTAAAGAGTTGCACCCTCTATCTCAGAACCTTTCACCTTCCTCACCAACTCTTCTGTGTCCTTCTGAGCCTGCACTCTTGGGTTTAGAGTCACCAAGTCCAACACCTGGTTTCTCCTCTAATGGACCACCACAGAGTGCTAAGGCCCTGAACTCTATTGAGGATCAGCGACATTCCTCTCCGCCATGTCTCACCTCTTTGTCAAAATTTGAAAAGCACTTTGAAGGGTACATGACAGTGGACAAAAGCGTGGAGCCCAACATTCTTGCAGAAGGTCTTGAATGGGTTGCTAAGGGTTTACTAGATCTTTAGGAGAACAAACATTCTACCAGGGAAGAACCTGTTTTCCCTGATCTCAACCTAGCACTAGGCATTCCTATGTTTATCAAAACTCTTGTTAGTAAGATTAGGCCAGTCAATATTCCCAAGCATATGGAAGAGGACCCAAAAAATGATGTAGATAATCGTCCTTGGATCTGAAAAGTCAAGAGGCTTTTTGCCACTCCTGCTCCCACTCATGTGAAGGACTGGGTTGAGACAACAAAAGGAGGTGCAGATTGTGGCCAGGAGTTATTCTACTAGGGTAACACACAAAAAGTTTCTTTGTAATGCTATGCATTCCATTAAATCCAAGGAAACAAAGATGAGGAAATTGAGAAACACAACTATTTTGGAAGATGACGAGGTACTTAAGGTTCGGGTTGTTGATGTGGAAACTGAGAAAGAACCTAGTGTTACTGAGTCTGAGGAGGACCTGGCTGATCTTAGGTCAAATACTGAGTTAGTCAAGTCTTCATCTCTAAGACCTAAAGGCTCAAAGGACACTAAAACTCAGAGAACAGATGAAGGGAAAATGAAAGAAGGGTGACCCAACTCCTACTCGGGGACCGGGTTCATAGGCCAAAAAGCAGAGGGTGGAAAAGACTTTTACTAGGGAAGAGAGGATCAAACTATTGGAGAAACAAAATTTTTGAGTGGAAAAGTTCTTGAACCCGTGCCAAAGACATCCAAGGTATGAGGAAATTAGTTGATGCTATGGATTTTCAAGGATGGACCCACTTGTTTGAGTAGCCTGTCATTCTTACGTGAGTGGGAGGTACGCGAGTTTTACCTCAGTTTGGAAATTCAGGAAGATGGGGGTTTTGTGAAGTCTATGAGGGACATTTCTTTTAGGGTAGATGAAGAAATCTTAGGGATCATTCTGAAGGTTCAGTGGTAAGGGGTAAACACTGTAATTGACAAGTCCCCTTCTAGAAACTTCTTGTAATTAACTGGGAAAGTTCAAAATCTTAATACCTCAGTTGTTGCAATGAAGTTTCTGAAGGAGCAGTATCAGTTATATTTTGAGTTTGGTAACATGGTCTTTTTGCCAAGGACTGAAAAGAGGACCATTGCCACTGTGACTGATTTATACCTTATAGAAGTCTTTAACAATCTAGAGGACATCAACTTACACACTCTGATAATGGAGCATATCAAAAGAAGTGCTAAATATGAGGGAAGGTAGGCATGGATTTACTTATGGGTACCTGCTCAATCACGTGTTTGAATACTATGTAGTCAGGCTGGGAAAGGGAGTGGATGGAACAATCAAACAAGCTTTGTCTCACACTACTTTTGAAGAGTGTGAGTATAGTGAGCTAAAGTTAGGGACAAAAATGTCTTCGATGTCGGATCTGTTGGATCAGAAATAGGATTTAAAGGAATAAGTAGACGTTTTAACAGCTTCCTTAGAAAGCAAGGATGGTAAGGTGGTTTTGTTGAAGGCTAACCTAGCCCAAGGAACTATTGAGGGACTAGGTTCTGCAGAATTGCCTGGGTTAAAGCAAGAGAATGCCAAGTAGGCCTTAGAGATCAAGTCTCTTATTCAGCATCTTCTTCAGTTGCACCAAGACTACAATGCACACATGACCTTCCTTATACAGTCCTTTGCTCCTAAGCCCTCTAGTTCCTAGATTGTTCAGTTTGTATCTGTTATTCCTATTTGTTCTTCTACTCTTGTTCTAGTTCATTTTTTTTTTGTAGCCTGTTCCTGAGTAGGTTATGTAGTGTTATGTTTTTTCTATGACCAGAACGCTTATCTAAAATGAAATGATTTCTTTTGTTGATTCTCTTATCTAGTTCCTATTCTTTAATTTCTATGCTTTTGCTCAATTTATGCAATCTCATGTACCTGGTATTTCTTCATTGTGATTATTTTCTCAGTTTACTATTTAGTTTTTAATGATACCAAAAGGGGGAAGATTACATTTGGGGGGGAACAAGTACAGTTGGAAATAAGGAGGAAGAAGAATACCATCAGGGGGAACAATTTAAGTATTCATACTTTAAGGGGGAACTGGGGATCACAGTTTTTCATCATCAAAAAATGGGAAAAATATTAAGTGCATGATTGACTTTTGGATGATTAACAAACTGACTCGAGGTCCAGTAGACTATCGGATCATTATGTGGTGCTGGAATGGGATACATCTATGTCTAAAGCTTCTATGGTTGGTGAGACGTTAATCTCATCTGTACTGAAGGACCAGCGGTCCATGTACTGCATCCATTGTATTATAAAAGGAGCTTGTCCAAGGAATAAAATGATTTTTGGAAAATATCACAACTGAATATTCTTGTTGCTCCAAAAGCTTTCTCTTGTCTCCTAGTGTGAAGATACAATTGCCGCATGCAAGGGACCTGATAGAAGGATTCTATAATTTCATTGTTTATTAGTTGTTGTGTTGGTTTGCAAACTGTAACATCACTCCTAGTCTATAAAGGAATGTGGTCATTGTTTTCCATTAGTGATTTAAGAGTTGGATACTTATTAGATGTGTGTAGTCTTAAGGTGTCGTTGTAGTAGAGTCTAAATTCATCAGGTGGTGAGAGTGTAGACTCATAGGTGTTGTTGTTGTTCATTTCTTGTAACAAGGTTGCAAGTTGGAATGGTGAGGAAGTGAGGGAAATAAACTATGTGTGTTGTATTTCTTTACTTTGCTAATTTATTAGTGGATTTGGGTTTTGAGAAATCCTGTCTGGATAAGTCGTAGTTATTCCTTCCTTGAGCAAGGAGTTTTTCTATATTAAATCTTGCATGTTTATTTCTTGTTGTTTACCTTTTTTTAGGTTCTGCTTGTAATGTTCCGAGGGACGAGATCCCGTGGTAGACGTGTACTTACTCTACAGGGAACATGATCGAAAGCCATTCCTTGCTACTGCAAGAATAATTTATCGCTCTGAAGAAGCAGCAGAGAAAGCATCATAGGTACTTTCTTTGTGGGAGAGTTACCTGCGGGATCCATACTGGCATCGATATAAGATTATCCAAAAGGGTCAAATCGCTGAGGTATGTACTCCTTTTAACAAATATTACACATTTCATTTTTTAATCTTTACACATGCTATTTGTCCTTAATTTTTCTTTCCCAGGAAATAATTAATGAAAATAATTAGAAATTGAAGAAACTAAAGGCCAAATATGGTGATGAAGTGTATTACGTTGTGGTACCTACGACAAACTAGTTGAATGAGCATAACCCCAGTGGCAGGTACCCAGTAGCTCTGCTATGGAATAACAAGGAAAAAAGAAATGCATCATTGAATGAAGGAGTAGAATTCATATTGAAATAATGCAAGTCGTATAGGAAGAAAAAAGACTAAGCATTTGACTGAACTTTGAGGGGAAGGAAGTAGGAGAATTGATCATCATCACATGATTAATTCCAATAGGCCAGCTTAACTATTATTAGCAATCCTCAGTCTGCACTAGCTTTATTATACCATCCATTTTGCTATAAATTCAGGTGAGATAGTTTGTTTTTTTTTTCTATTACAAAATTCTTTTGAATTCGAATTAAAGAAATAATAATCTCATGTACTGTATTACGATCATAAGCGCTAATCAAGAAGATCAAAAGAAACGTTCTTGAGACAAAAGAAACTTTCAAGATTTCAAGATTTCGGCA
>JAPFFP010041929.1:0-14674 GCA_026153255.1 Solanum medicagineum | reverse complement strand
CACTTTCTAATCTCGAAGTAATAATCCAGGGCTCCTAAAGAATGGATCGAGCTGGTCGGCCCTACTCATTCTTCTATATGCCCTCTATGTAGATAACCCGCATGCACTCAATGAACCACCAGCTCAATAGAGCGTCAGGAAGTGATGGTGATGCCTAAGGTACAACAAAGGACTCTGTCTTCAACTCATCACCGGACTCTACTCTAGAAGGAGTCATCTGGATGGAACTGCTATCTTTGTCACCTCCCTTTTTAGACTTGGGAGAGCGGACAATGTTAGCCTAATTCTGGGCTTGCTTGGCATGTCTGGTAGTATCCCTTGGCTGTGGTGGTCAACGTCCTGGTTAGGCTGGACATCGAGCTACTCAAGTGAACCACTAGCCTCGAATGTCCTGTGATCCCCTGAGGGCTCATCTCGTAGTCTCTGCTGCAAGGTGCTGATCTCATCTCTCCTAGCCTTTAGAGACATAGTACCTTAAACATATACATTTAGCAAATACGGTCAACCCCATAATTACAGGAATGAAAAGCAAGAACATTATTGAAGTGGCCACATATGGGTCTACGAAGGCACTTTTACAGGCCACAGTAAAAACTACAAGCCGTAGAAGGCCTTAATAGAAATAGAGTGCATAAATTTTTGTTACTGTTTTTGCATCTATTAGACCAGGTACGACTTGTAGAAGATCCTACGTGTCGTAGACTGAATCGTAGAAGAGTTCCATTGTTGAATCTACAGGCAAGGATGTACGAGACCTATCTATGAGTCATAGAAGAATCTATAGCTCATAGAAGGTCTCATCTGATAGAGTCTCATAAACTTCAAGTTTCTAGAATTTCATATAAGGGGAAACTATGGCTTGTGGAAGGTTTCACGGGCCGTAGAAAACCCTCGTATAATGAACAACCAAGAACTTTTGATTTTCTAAGTCTATCAAAATGGATCCCAAAAGACATTTTCAACAATTAAATTAGCATCGAAGCAAGGCATGACACCCCCCATATGATTTAACCAAATACCGAACACCCTACATGCAATATTTACATACAACCTCGTCAAATCTCATTTTATATGTTCCCAAGCAGACCGACCCCATTTGAATGTATAAACATCAAGCAGACACATGCAATAACTTATCAATTTTCAAGAAATATGATCTATTCAATTCAAATGATATGTGATGATAAGCTTTTCAAATAACATCATTCAAACATATAAACATGGCCACACACATAATTTTCTGGCTTTTAACATTATTCAAGCATCGACAACATATTATCCATGATTAAATTCTAAGCATATACAATGGTAACCATGGACTCGGAGCCATACTTTTTGGATTACCATGCCCATTAATTAATTTTAACCTAATCACAACATTTTTAGTATTTAAAAGAATTTTATGGCCAAGATCTTACCAAATTGAGTGAAAAAGATGCTAAAAATTGAAGGAGAAGCAGAGGAGGGTGAACCCTAGGGCTGCCAAAGGTGGAGAAAAAGTAGCCGAAAAATAGGATGGTGGTCGTACGGTGGTGGTCATAAAATGCTAGGGTCGAGGGTACCGGGTATTTTGAGTAATATTTTTGAAGAATGGGGGCCAAAATTATTTGACCCCTCTATCTATACTTTGACCCGGTCGGTGAGAATTATTGGGCCTGGGCTTCTACGAAACCCCGATTATGGGTTGTAAAAGATTGTACAGCCCATAGAGACTAGTTTCATAGATTGTCCAAACCCTAGTTTTGGGGCATGGGTTTCATGGGCCAGTCTACAAGCCGTATAATTAAATACAACTCGTAGAGTTGATCGTAGAAACCTCTAACACTTAGTCAAAAGTAGAAAATTTTACTTGAGGTCCACGAGCCCCATTCACGGCCCTTAGTTTTATCTACAGGCTGTAAGGTTGGCTCGTGGACTGAGTGCACAAATGTTTGCTCACTGGAAGTGTTCCACAGGATAGTGTATGTGTCATAGTTTTCCATACAACCCGTAGAACAAGTCGTAGAAACACTTGCTAATGCCTTTACAGCCAAAAGGGGTTGAGTTGGTCATGTACCTGCATATTCTTCATAGAACACACTGTTACCCAATTAGAAACTAGTCCAATGTCCAAAATTTACAACCAAAATATGAAAAATTAAACTACCTACTAGTTAAAAAGCTAAAAACAAAACAAAACTACCATTATTACATTAAATATCTTGGGTTGCCTCCCAAGTAGCGCCTGATTTATTCTTGTGGCACAACTGTCACGACCCAAGCTTAGGGCCTAGACGTGACACAGCGAATGGGGAACCCAAAGAAACCCTAAACAGGCCTCATAGCATATCATTACACATCCTTGGTCGCTGAATCAATATAAAACAACATAAAGTACGAATAAGGGTCAAAGAGGCTAAGGGATAGCTCGCAAAACATCATCATCAAGAGACAAGGAGTCAAAGCTCATAACATAGATACATAACTTGTCCAACAAACACCTCTAAATACATAGATAAGAGCAGGGACCAAGACAAAGTAACTGGCTCACTCTCATAGTCAAAATAGCATATAAAGTAGAGTGTCTCAATACGAGCAAGGGAAAATATAGACTAAGGTCCCCAAAATGGAGGACTCACCAACTAGCTTGAGTAGCACCGAACTAGTCACATGGAGGAGGATGGTCAACTTGGGCTCCGGTTCCTACATGGAGATATCATGTCGGCTAGAGTATGAGTTAGTACGTTTGAATGTACTAAGTATGTAGGATGCAATGCAACAATAGATAGGAATCATAATCAAAATGCATAATATTAAGCAATAGGCATAATATAACAATATGGCATGTATGATCAATGCTTGTGTAAAACATGCTTAAGTAACTCATGCTCAATAGGATATCATGTGTAGAAGAGACCAAGCTAGCTTTTCAACGTATAAACTCCTTAGTGGTTGTGTAGTATAAACCACTCACATGGTTGATGATAATCACACTTTATCAACACGGTGACAAAGTATAAACCCCTCGCATGGTTGATGAGTACAAACCCCCAACATGGTTACCCGGGCTTTTGTCCCCCCCGGATCAGGTATGGTCTAATACAACACTTTATATAGAGTGCATCATATACATAAGCTCATTTCATCATCATATAGTCAATGATATCATATCTCATGCGTTGGACCTTTATTTCCACAAGAAACCCTAACTTGGCATTTTATCAAACACTTGGGGGCTGTGTAATGGGGGTAAAAGACCATGCAATTTAGAGATGAAGTCATGCAAGAAAATGTATTATAAAAACATCAATCAACACCTTGCAATAGCCCCAAGACATTCACATCAAAACTCCTCATCAAATCCAACATTAGATCCAAGATTTAGAGCTCAAAACATGCTAAAACAACCATACTTTCATGAACTCAAATCACTGTGCAGTAAATTTCTTAATATAGAAGACCCACATGTAAAATCAACTTTAAATCCTGCAATATTAGTAAAAAGGAGGTTAGGGCACCATGGGTGGAAGAACCCAACGGCTAAAACCTACATACCTTAGCTTAGAGATGAACTTGGTGAAGATTGGGAGATAGATACTTGAAGCTTGAATAAGAACCTTGAAGGAAACCATAGCTTGGGAAGAGGGTTTGGGCTTGAGTTTGGGGAGTGAAAATATGACTAAGTGTTTGAGTGAGTATTGGGAAATGTTTAGGGTAGTATAATGGTGAAATTTGACTAAGCATAGGTAAAAACATGTATGGGAACTTTTAGGCCCAAGACTTAAAGTTTTAGACCAAAGCTGAAAAACAATGTCCAAAATAACACAGGGGCACATCGCGGAGGCGACGCAAAAACCCCACTGGAATTTGCATTCTTGAAATTTCGTAATTGCTAAATCTTTTCTCTTAAATTGGGGTTAGACCCTTTTCCCCCTAATTTAGACCCCCTGAACAAGAAACTGAAGACGGATTTTTGAAATAACAAATAAATTTTGAGATATATGAAAATTAAAATTCTGAGCATTTTGAGGCACGTTTTTGGGCATTTTTTGGGGTCGTTACAACAACTTGGTTACTCAGACTTCACCAAGTTCCCAAACATCCATCTTCAAGTCATCTGGCCTCTTTATTGACTGACAGATGTTGAACATAACTTCTTTGTCATTTAATCTAAACTTGAGTTGGCCAGCTTCTATATCCATTCGTGGTCGACCAGTGGCTAGGTAAGGACTTACTAAGATGATTGGGACATTGAAGCCGACTTCGCAATCAAGGATCACAAAGTCTGCTGGGAATATGAACTTCTCCACTTTAATAAGGATGTCATAGAGTATCCCCACAGGCTTCTTACCATACGGTCAGCCATCAACAATCGCATGCTCATCGGGGTAGGGGCTCCCAAGCTTAGCTTCATGAAGAACGCAAGGGGCATCAAATTTATACTGGCACCAAGATCACATAATACCCTTGCGAACTCCACATCTCCAATAGTGCAGGGTGATGTGCTATCAAAATACAACATTTTTGATGCTTAAAATTTTGAATTTTATGTGTTCTTAATGTGATATTAGTGGGTTTGATGTGTTTTTATATTTGTTTTGCAGGATATCAGGGTTGGCACTATATTTTTGGCAAAGTGTGCAGAAGCTGCTGAAGTTAAAGGTTCACAAGACCTTTTACGGGCCGTAGAATATTCTAAGAGCCGTAAAGGAGGTTTCATATGCAATTCCAGTGAAGGGTGTATTTTTGAAGTTGAGTCTATGAATATGCAAATGAGCCATAGAAGACATTACGAGCCGTAGACCTGCTATCATACCCTGAGGATTAGAAGATGGGGACTTCTGAAATTCCATGGGATGAAATGTCCTACGGGTGATAGAATCTTTTACAGGCCATAGAGAGGTGTCGTAGAAGACAAGTCTAGAATTGAAGCAACAGTTTATGAGAGCCTGACTATGAGTCGTATACTGTTATACGGCCCGTAGAGCACCTCGTAAAGCCTGCCGATGTAGTTTTCCTATTTTATTTTGGTTTTATATTTTAAACACTATAAATAGGGTTTTTAGGTTATTTTTCATAGAGGACGAAGGGACAACAGAAAAGGAACATTAGAGAGTTTGCGAAACACATGTAAACTTTTATTTTCATCTTCTAATTTCAATCTTGGGATTCTCATTGAAGAGTTGGATTTTCTTGTGCTTAAAACTATTGTGTGAGTGCTCTATTATGTTATTCAAATTTATAAGTCTTGCATTTACACTGATCATGAGTAGCTAAATCCATAATTAGGGTTGTGGGAACCATAAGGAACTAACAAGGTAAATTAGGATAATTCGTAATTGTTGAAAATTGTGCATACATGTATTAATTAAATCTCTTCATTTGGAATGCTTTCTAATGGTAGCGAACATTAGAATCTGATAATACTGAGTAAGGGAATCATGGGGAACACAATACCCTAGTTCCTCTTCATATTGGTTTAATACTTATTTTAGTTTAGAATTACCTTTACTAGTTATTATACCCCCCCCCCCCAGAAATAAGTTGGTTAATCAACTCAAATTGTAATTGAATTCTTTTAAGTCTACCATATTCCCTGCAGGTTTGGCCGTAACTTTGTTTAGGTTATATATCTTGACAACGACCGCTCTAGCCTAAAAAAGGAGGTGTAGCTTGGGCGACATCAAGATTTTGGCGCCGTTGTCGGGGAATATGTCTAGACTTTTCTAATTCAAGTAATTTGAAAATTAATTCTTATTTCCCTCATTTTACATTTTTTGTTATTTTTGTTTTCTTTCAGGATATAGGTATAATGTATGCCCCACATGCAAAGTCGAGGCATACCCTTGACTCCATTTGACCTAGAGATCTAGAGAAGGCTAAGAAGAATGGACCAAATAAGAGTTAGACCAAATAAGAAGGCGGAGTTGGCAGCGTACCAACTCAAGGGGGTAGCCAAAATTTGGTATGATCAAGGGAAGGCTGAGAAAGGCAATGGCTATGTGGTGCTTTGGGAGGAATTCAAATTGACCTTCCTTAATCGGTTCTTCCCTCTTGAGCTTAGGGAAGCAAAGTTGGTTGAGTTTATGAACTTGAAACAAGGTAGTATGAGTGTGAGGGAATATTCCCTTAAACTTAATCAACTTGCAAAGTATGCTCCTCACTTGGTGACCGACTCTAGTTCAAGGATGAATAAGTTTGTTATGGGGGTTTATGACTTGGTAAGTCAAGAATACCGGTCATTCTTGCTTATTGGTGAAATGGACTTGCCTCGGTTGATGACATATGCCGAGCAAATGGAAGAAGAGAAGTTGAGAAAAAGTAGGGTCCATGAGGCCAAGAGGGCCCATTTTGAAGGCAAGTTCCACAAGGGTGTTAGACTTCCACAAGGACAAAGGCCTCCTTATGCTACAAATACGGTGTTTGCCAATGACTTCCCTAGACCTGAAGGTAATGGTGGGGTAGCTCCTATTGATTTGTGTCCTAGATTTGGGAAGAGTCATAATGGCCCGTGTTTGAAGGGTACTAGTGCATGTTATGGTTGTGGAGAGCTTGGTCACAAAAAAGTAGATTGCCCAAGAAACCATGGCAAGGTTCGAGGTGCAAATGTGGTCCCATTGGGTAGAGGTGGTCCTCAAGGTGGTGCCCCAAGGCACAACCAGTTTTATGCTCTACATGGGAGGCAAGGGGTTGATGAAGTCCCCGACGTTATTACTGGTATGTTGAAAATCTTTGATCTTGATGTATATGATTTGATTGATCAGGGTGCCACCCTTTTCTTTGTTACCCCCTTTGTTGCTAAGAAGTTCCACGTTGAGTCGAAGTTGTTACATGAGTCATGATGAGCTATCAAAATACAGCACATTTGGTGCCTGAAACAAGGGATTTTGTGAGTTCTTAAAGCGATTTTTTAGTGTTTTGATGTGTTTTGGTGTTAATCTTGCAAAAAAGTTAGGTTGGCATGATTTTGAAGAAAAGTTGTAGATTTTGCTTAGCATAGGCCTTACGAGCCCACCTACGAGTCGTAGCTCACCCTACGAGTCATAGGGTGATATCATAGCAAGAATCAGAGACCAAAATTCAGAAATCTGCTAAGTGGAGCTCACCCCTATGAGGCCATCATACGAGTCGTAAGTCACACTACGACTCGTATAGGTAGACTCGTAGCAAGAATCAAAGAGCTAAGATGTTGGACCAAAATTTGAAGACCAACACTACGACACCAACATACAAGTCGTAGCTCAAGCAACGACTTGTACCTATGGGTCGTACCAGTTTAGTCCAATATGCCAAGAACCGGATATGAGACCCCGACTATTACTCGTAGGTCATCCTACGAGTCGTACCTGCATAACTTA
This sequence comes from Solanum medicagineum, assembly GCA_026153255.1. Classification (NCBI taxonomy): domain Eukaryota; kingdom Viridiplantae; phylum Streptophyta; class Magnoliopsida; order Solanales; family Solanaceae; genus Solanum; species Solanum medicagineum. The sequence continues at coordinate 7,337 of JAPFFP010041929.1, read as the reverse complement.
TCAGCTGTCAGCTGCCTTTTCTGTGTAAATTCTAGGGTTGTTTTGTAAATACTATATATAGTTTAGGTTAGGTTTTTAGAAGGGGACCGACCAGAAGACATTTAAGAAATACATTTAGAAGTTTTTCTTAGCTTTCTAGAGTAGTTTATTATTCTCTCTTGGAAAACCCATTTTTGGGGGATTGCAATCTTGCCTTGTACTCATTGTTGATCAATCAGGCTTGTGGGTTTGGATTTGTGGTGCCTATTTTCTTCAATGGTATTGGTAAAGCTCTCAACTTGTCTATTATTTGAATTCTTATGCGTTTTGCCTTAGCCATGAGTAGCTAAGCACCTACAACTTGGGGTTGTGGGAACCATAGGTAGTTGACCTTGAGATGACTTAGGTTCTTGCATTTCTATGATTGGGGTTTTACATGTATTATCTATTTCCCTTCATTATTATTGTCGTTTGGGGGTGTCCAACACCAAACCCCACCGACTATCACAATCCCAACCAAGTTAGTGATGAACAGGAAAGGGAAGTAGATGATAGAATTTGATTGATGTGTTCTCATCTAATCAACCAAGCCTGACCAAGGGGAGGTAGACTGGTACAATAGGTAACGGTTAGTTGGCACGCCATGGTTGCCGACCAAGCGCATGGTGAAATTTGACCTTCACTTTCACAAGAGGGCTAGAAGAACCTAAGTTACCGTCTTGTATGCAAATCACCAATTGTAGTTATGTTATCTAGGGTAATCAAGTCAACGAACAATGGGGAACACAATTCCCAAGTTGTCCCTAAAATTGAGTGTTTCCTCGCGTTATAGTTAGTGGTAGTTTTATTTTATTTTTGAAATACAACCCTCCCCCCCCCCCATTTAGAGATTGTAGTCATAAATGCTAGAAATGATTAATGGTGAAATCTTGTAATCAAGCCCTGTATTCCTTGTAGATTCGATCCTAACCTTGGTTAGGTTAATTGCTGACAATGATTGCTTTCTTATTGGAGCATGAACATCATCGGAAATTATGGCGCCATTGCAGGGAATAGGCTAGGTTTTCATTTGTTTTCACTACTAGTTAGTTCTAGTGTTGATTTCTAGTCTCGTGCATTTTACTTTTTCTATTTGTTTTTCGTAGTTGATTTTGGGTGTAGATTGGCTGGCACTATGACTGAACAAAAGTTCTATATTGCAAATGACTTATTGGAAACTTTGCAGAAGCGCGCTCTATTTTATGGGCAAGAGTCCGAGGATCCCCAAATCCATCTACAAAATTTCACTCAAATGTTGAGGGGGGTCCTTGGGGTAAGAAATCCTGCTTGGGAGGCCATGGTGTTTTAGGTTTTCCCCATGACTCTCCGCAGTAAAACTGCAGAATGGTGGTCAATTCTCCCACCTAATGTTTGCTCTAACTGGTGGGAAGTACGGAGAGTCTTCCTTATGAACTTCTATAGAGAGTCCAACAGACAGAAGCTACAGAACAACATCTATAATTTCAAAAGAATGCCAGGAGAACCTTTGGTAGTGGCCTGGGAAAGCTACAAGCAGTGCTTGGTAGCAAATCAGAACCATGGTCTGACTGATGATGAGTTGGAGGCTAGCTTTTACCGTGCATTACCCTCTGAACAACAAGGGCAGGCTAACGCATTGTTTGGAGGAGTTTGTTGGGAGTTCATAAGATGACCATTTGATGAGATCACTGAGAGCATGGATAAGCTATCTGCAGTTGTCCAAGTCTACCAACCCCTTCCAAGATCAAGCCAGACCATCTGCTAGTGCATCTACTAGAGCCTCAAGTAAACCCAAAAGCGAAAATGTTGCACATTGGACGAGGTTACCACATAAGCTTTGTATCACTGATAAACTGACTCGGATTGCACATATGCTTGAGGAAGTGCTGATCAAGGTGAATGAACAAGATGACATTGTCCGGGAGATAAAGTTTGATGTCCTCAAATGTAACTACAAAGTCGAACAACAAACTATATCAATGAAAAGTATTGGTGATAGGATAGAGTAGCTTGCTGACCAATTAGATGCAGTGCAAGTCGAACACAGGAAGAGTAGAAGGAGAAGAGATGGAACTCACAGAAAAGTTTGATTATACGTGATGGCATAATTGATCCACGACGTTAAACAAAGCGCTTATTGGGAGGCAACCCAAGCATTTTTGACATTTGCTGGCTTGTTTTAAGTGTTTTTTATTGTTGAGATTCTTAGGTAGAAGGTGTGAGTTTGTGTTTATGATTGAAAGACATTGGTGCAGTGTAATATTTTAGGAATTGTTGTGTTTTGATATTTGGTTTGCAGGTGAGAATTGAAGAATTGAATATCTGAAAAATGGTACTTGGAGCAGCCTCTACATTCAGGCCTACGAGTCGTAGTCCTCACTATGACTCGTAGTCATGCATCATAGAGGGAATCAAAGATACGAGCCAACCTTACGACTTGTAGGGTCCCCTACGAGTCATAAGAGGGGTTCGTAGTGCTTAGGTATGAAGTCATAATTTTACTAAGTGTTGGGTCTTCTACGAGATCGGGACCTACTAGTCGTATAATTTCATACGACTCATAGTCGGGGTCTCGTAAGACCAATCTACAGAAGTTTAAAAGGTAAACTATTTTGAATATTAAGAGACCAATGTATCTTGGCTCTTCATGTCCCTTAACGAAGCATTCCCTTTCAGTTTATAACTCCCCCCATCATTCCCTTTCACTATTTCATTCATCTTTACATCTTTCACCTACTAAAACTTCCAAGAAAGTGAATTGTGCACCAAAATCTCTTCCAGTTTTTCTTCTTCTCATCATACATTCACACATTCATCTGGTAAGTTTTCGTGGTTAAATTCGATTTTTCTATGTGCTTTTATTGTGTATTTTATGGATCATTATGAAGATCACATGGGGCTGAAACTATGGGTTGGGGGTTTTATAATTCTCTTAGGGTAATCTGCTCATGTGTATCCCCTTTAATGTGCATTGATGTTTCTACTATTAGAAGTGCTTTGCCAGAAGGGGGAAAATTCATGCTTTGTTTTGAGATAATTGATATGAAGAGTATTAAAGTTGTTATAGTACCGCCTATATCTGTGTGTGTGTAAACTCTGATGCTTTCTAATTTGTTGTTGGTCGTTGTTGAAAAGTTGGAGGAACCATGGGTACTCTCTTCTTCCTGCTACGAGAACCCACTATGAGTCGTAGGTTACCCTACGAGTCGTAGTGGATCTTTATAGCAGGTATCAATCACCTAAGATGCCTTAACATTCTCCATGTGAGACTTACTTGCGACTCATAGCCATTGTCACGAGTAGTAATAGTGGTTTCGTGGCCTTGATCTGAACTCTTGAAATGTCTTTGAAATAACATACGAACTCGACCTACGACTCGTAAGTACACACTACGAGTCGTACCTGCGTCTCGTACCTGATTCTAGAATACATTTCCCTTAGCTACCTTGTTGTTATGAGGCTACTATACGACTCGTAGGTTGTCCTACGAATCATACTTACACCTCATATCTGCAGCCCTGAACCTGGTTCGGTTTGTTTTTACTTAGGTTAGCTTAATGTTCTTGTTTGATTGTTCATTCGTTACTTGTTTGATCGAAACAAAACATCATGGGGCTCATGCTTTGACTTGTTGATAATTTTTCAGAGATAATGTCTTCAAGAGGTCGAAGGGGTGCTGCCTTTGTTTATGGTCATCTCCTAAGAGATGAGTCCTCCGAGGATGAGCAACTAATTGAGGAACTGAATGTGCACCCTGACCCTGAGACTAACGTGCCCTTAACACGATCACAATCAACTAGAGTACCGATGGAAGTGGATAGCTCCTTCCATTCAGATGAGGAGGGTGAAGAAGACGGGTCAGATGATGATGACTTCACTTCTGACTCTGGTTCTCTTGAAGTGTCTCAGGCTTAGCCAAAAGAGAACACTTCTCCACAACCAGCTGATTCTGCGTACATCGTCACTTCCACCGACCCGCAAAACACAAGATGATGTGTCACTGGAATGAAAGAGATCTATGATAAGGGACTGCAACCTAAGAGTCGAGGGAGGCTGGTGCGAAGGTTTCATGAGGAAGCAAGGTTGAAAGACTCAGGGTTGCAAGGTGCACCAGATTTAGAAGTTGATATTGATCACCATGGGTTAGGATGGTTATCACAAGCGCTTGGGAAGTATGCCCCCTACCTGATCTGAGAATTCTAAGCATCTTACTATGCTACTATAGGTGGCAACCTTCTGAGGCTCATGAAGCTGATTAATGCACCACGGTTAAGTGAATTCATGGTCAGGGATGAAATTGTCGACATCTCAGCAGAGACTATTCGAAGAGTGCAATTCGGACCTAATTATAGAGCCCCACACTCCACAGCAGAATATGACTAGAGGATGGTGGACATGAGGAAAGCAGTCAATCAGAATGATACCAGGATAAAACATAAGAGTTATTGAGGTGGATAGCGAGACAAATTTGCTAGGAAGGTGTTGAGCTGATATGGGTTATAGACCATGCCAAGCATATTCTGAAGGCCCATCTCTCATTCAGGGCAAAGTTTTGGTGGTCTATTATTTGAATGCGCATCAGGCCCACATTCACGGACAATGTGATGACATTACAGAGGATCGTGTTGTTGGCAAGCATCCTTGCAGGATATCAAATTGATTGGGCTCACGTCTTGGCAGATCAGATCCACGAGTCAGCGATCCGCACTTATCAAGCATTGCCATTCCCCATTCTAATCCATAAATTATGCAAGGAAGATGGTGTGATGGTTTCTCTCCACTTGGACCTTCATGTAGAGGTTTTTCATACAATGGACCCAAGTCTAATCAACACTAACGAAAACCCTATAGCCCTACAAAGAGTTATTCCTCCAGTTATCCCAGAGCCATTCCCGGTAGAGCCTCAGATTCTAGGTTCTTCTCCAGCTACTACCGGCACTACCCTGGCCACTGCAGAGCCCACGCCAGCGATTGAGATCGCGTCTACACTATCATCCAGCACTAGCAGCATCTACTTTACAGGTTGACCTTCTTTTCTCTGTTGTTGTTTTACAGGTTTTATTATTCAGGGTGGCTGTAGCAGAGCGTAGACTACGGGAGTTGTCAGAATGGGTCCAGCCATTGATTGATCAGACTGTTCGGGACTCCGAGGAGCGGATGAGGGCATTTTCCCGAGATTTAGTTGTTGAGAGAGTCCGAGCGGTGGATGCATGGGTCGACGCATTTGAGACTAGAGTCCACAGGAGGCTTAAGGGATCTAGGTCTGCCGGCACGAGCACAGTTACTGAGGAGTTGGCCAAGTTCAAGGCCGACTTATTACAGCTGCTGGCAGCCCCTATCCTAGCCCCAGAGGTAGCATCGGTAGATGATGAGACATTTGATTGGCTCACCAACCGTCCAGACACCCATAGGAAGAGGCCCCTTGATCAGAGTGACGACCCATAGCTGACCCCGAAGAAGCCGATACAGAAAGCACCCTTGAACTCTTCCCAAGACATAGGTCCTGCTTCACTTCCTTCTTCAACCCATTGATCATACCATACTTTGGCCATGCCTTTGAGTTGATAGCCCACAAGCTTGGCTTTGTCTTTCGGTGGTACCCCTATAACGGCGACAATCCGATAATCCTCATCAATGAACTCCACCAGATCCTCATCAACCCTAGAGCCATGGTACTTGAGTGGGTTCATCCTCATGAAGTCATGGATCCTTGCTGCATGGTTAGGTGCTTGGGAATGAAGGACAACCTCCCGGTCGATTAGGTGGCCACACGTTGAGTCCAATGGTGAAGGAGGCTCGAAAGTCCACGTGAGAAATCCCCTCTTCTTGAAAAACTTGGAGGGATTTGATCCTCATTCGCATACCTTAGTGAAGGAACTCTTCTTGGCGGCATGATCTTAAAAATTGCAAAGAGAACATCATTAGATAATGGAAACCCTAAAGATAACTTCTAACGAAACGACATGAATCATGAAGAAAGGAAAGTTTCCTAAACACCTTATAGTCTCTCATTCATGATTGTGATGTGCTTTACAAATGTGAACAAGACTCTATTCGACATGGTATATTGGACATCCGAGGACCATTTCAAAACCTCTTGCTCTGATACCAAGTTTGTCATGAAAGTCTAGCGCCTAGTTATAACATGACGAATGAGGGACCCGACCTTACCCAAGACCCTCAGCATTCATTAAGGATTCATAGGTAGTTGATCAAAATAACGTCGAATTTAAAATGGGAAATGGGACTAAGGGACATTCAACTTAAAATCCATAAAAAAGAAACAACATAAGACTTCATACAATTCGTCCAAACATACCATCTACATAAAAGAAATGGCAGGACCTAAGACATGTTCAAAGCTCACCCTCGAGTGAAATGTATCAAAAACGAATACAACATAGAAAGTAAACGTCTCAACATTACAAGCTTGAATGAAGGTGGTTGTCGTCCTCGAACTAGAGTACTTACCAAAGCTATTAGTCTTCAACTATGCAAAGATATAGCCACGTGCCGATGGAGGTGGAACGTCAATGTCACGACCCAAGCCTAGGTCTTAGACGTGACACGGCGAATCGGAAGTTCGAAGATAACCCAAACAAGCCTCTTGAAATATTATTCACACATCCTTGGTCGCAGAAATAAAATAAACCGCAATCATAAGAGATTTGGATAAATAGGGAAGCGGGACTAAGTGAAAGCTTTGAACATAATCAAGGTGTAAAGAGTTAAGCTCATAGCATAAATACATCACAATATCCAACATACACCTCTAACTTGGAATGGAGCGGGGGCCAAGACACTTTCCAAGCTCACCCTCATAACATCAAGTGTTCAACATAAAGAAGTCATAAAATAGCAAGAGAAAATAGATAGTGTCCTCGAAGTTGAGGACTTACCAAAACTTGTCTTCAAAGTATCTCACTAGCCATGTGGAGAGTGATCAAGAGGAGCTCCGGTTCCTACATGGTGATATCATGTAGGCATAGAGTATGCATTAGTACATTCGAATGTACTATGTAGGATGCAATGCAACAAAACATAATCCAATATAGTCAAAATGCATAACCATAGGCAATCGATAAATATAATCTCAATATGGAATGCATGATCAATGCTTGAAGTAAAGCATGCTTGTAAATCATTCAACTTGTATAGAACATAATACATGTGTGGGAGGAGACCGTAACTGACATAGACCAAGTATCTACAACTTGGAATCTTAGGCATGACACCCCCTTGGTGAGGTGGAACGGGCATGACACCCCTCGGCTAGGTGTGGTCTACTTGCCAAGGCAAACCAAACATGATAACATGACTAGATGGATCCACTAGTATAG